>DWUN01001189.1:0-17669 GCA_018249975.1 Passova gellias
CAATAGGCTCACCACCTATTCCATTTGGGACTTAAACGTAACTGGTGAAATGTGGGGGTGTACTACACTCCTCTGCCAACCCCTTCGGGGAATACAGGCTTGATGCATACGTTTATATATATATTTATATTAATATATACCTAATATTGTTCAGTGGAATGCTACGGAGAAGCGAATTCAGGAGACGATTATGAAAATGCGTTAACTCATGTAATGAGGGACCCGGGGGTTGTTTAACCTGACACAGCAATGTCGATATGTTGTACCATAAGAGTTATTAGCATGTTGATGTTCAAAACATGACAAACGTTGTTTACTCCGGGCTAGGGATCATCATTGTCTAACCGAACGATATTTAACAGGTACTGCACTGCACCCCTCCCCGCGCACTCCGCCGATAAAAGTAATATTAACTTTTGAAACACGATAATAATACCTCGCATAAATAATAATTGATGAACCACATATTGTAAATGATCTATATAACCTATCATATTTTAATATTGATTGAAATAAAAATTTGTAGCTTAATCGTTAGTACTATTTATTATTACAAAGTAATCCGCATCTATTTCTTATTAATTGCTTAGTGAATAGGTCATACAATAAATTTTATTTAAATTATACATTTACACTTCTAACTTCAAAACTGATAAAGTTTTATACTAAATTACATCTATTTTATATTACCTTTATGAAGAACTTAATTACAAAATTATCCTTAATCCATATAACGTGTTATGTTAAGGGTAGTCAGGGTGAAAGTTAATTAAATATGAAGTACAAATCACGGCAACCTCTATTGAGCGCGCAAGTATATAGGTCTTCAAAATTGTCGCGCTGTGTTAACGGCACAAATATATCTCTAACGGGGCCAAACGCGTTCCACCGTCCAAACAAAAGAATACAAACGACCGACCTGGCGCGAAATTAATTCAAAGCGATGGCTCGACGAAAATGTGTACACAAAGGTAAATGAAAATAAAAGAGAAAGAGCTGTAACAATTTTGAAGGACCCCTATATAAAGGCCGCAATTACTGCCCTTAAACTGTCAATGCGTTAAAATAACTAACTATCAAGTGTTGTGGTGGCTTCTCTAACTTTCGAAAACGCATTAATTTTCGATGTAATAAATTTCACATCGAAGAAACGTATGTAAACTTTTTTTGCAAGTTTAGTAAATACTGTTAATTGAAGAAAATATGGCATTGTTACATAAAAACAAATGAACATCGAGCAATAATTGTCTGTGATATTGAAATCGGTATGGAAAGTCAGAGTGTGCAAGAAATTAAAACGAAGTTACTAATACATTTAATGTCCATTGGAGCATAAAGTCCGCGCCTAGTCCGCACCTTGTATCGTTCTCACGCACTTTTACCTCCAACAACGTGTTCGGAAGGGCGTAAAAATCCTTTTTCTAGAAACCTCGTAAGATGGAAAGAAAAGACAACTATATAAAAAGGTCCTCGATATAATACAAAGGTGAAATGAGAGAAAATAAAATTATCTTATTTATGTAACGGACGACAAAGGTCTTTTGTATACTTCAGTTACATTTTCTACACTAAATATTCACATACTTTTTGCATATACTTACCTTCTTAAATATAAACGATTTATATATATTGATATTAAAATTCGATCCTGCCTTATTAGCTTAATAGACAATAATACAAACAAAGACGAAGCAAACCCTCTGAAAATAGAGCATAATATAAATGAAAAATAATCGACACGAAAAAATATGGTCTTGTGATTGTGTATTAACAAAAGTATTATAATTACTGATGCTAATATAGAAGGTATATTTCAAAGACATCAATAAAGAAAAAAAAGGGAAGGGTGAAATATTAATCTAAACAATATACAAATATAAAATATCTCAAATAATAAAATGTATATACGACTTATTACAACACAATTATATTTTCATTCAAAAACTGTAAATTAGAAGATTAGATCTTACTCTATCTATAGACACAAATAACATTAGTAGCAATAATTCGTGTGTGTGGACAAAAGGAAAAAGAAATTACAATACGCTTTCTCGCAATAAGCTCTACCGTTTGTTTAAGAAAAAGAAAGAATGCAGTTAACCGTAAACCGAGGTCAGGTAAATGATGTGGAACGACGATACGGGATAAAAGGTACCTATAAAAGATTTACAATTTCTTAAATTGAACGTGCAAACAATATTATTGCGAGAATAAAGGACGTTGAAATACGATTGTAGGGTTGTGTGTAAAATAAGTGATAGTCATCGTAGCTATACAATTATGGCAAACAGGTGTACCTTTCCTTGCGCTCTAAATCACGTTTTTGTTTGGGGACAACCCTTTGTTTGTGGGCATAACACCCAAGCGGCGTTGGGTTACGTTGTGATTACGCCCCACACTGGTACATTCTGAGTCGATAAACGCTGTCACAACCCGTGTGGATCTAATTGTAAATACAATAAATTACATAAAACAACTTAACAACAAAAGTAACAACTTTTTATGTAAGTGTGTTTTCATCGAGACTGTTTTCTTTTACCCATTATTATTATTATTCTCAATTTTCATAAAAGGAAATGGACAATAAAATAGAGCACATATGTCTATTCTCTATTCAAATGATATATGGCGCATGAATAGTAGATTATTATCAGCTAATTTTTTTCCACTAAAACGGTACAAACTGAAATTTGTTGATAAATTATTATTTACAAACAAGGTTACTCTATACAATTTGATTTTATTAACGCCTTTTCATTTAGTCCTAAGTCACACAGCTGAGGACACGTGGATCTAAAACGGAGAGCTTTGATAACTTCCACAGGAATCGTGGCAGGGAATTAGAACTGTCAAGCTGCCGCCGAACACAACAAAACCATTACCTAGAAGCCTGCCTCAATCTCATTTTCACAGTTTACGAATATCACTGTAAAAGTTGCTCTGTCACAAAGCTATATTCTCTACTAGCATCCGCGCGAGTTTAATCTTACATCGCGAAAGTAAATCACATTACTAAGCCTGCGAGATATGTTTTGACTGCACACACAGCACTCACAAACACAGTATACGTTCAAATCTGATTTACCACAGATTTGCGGTTACGCTTGCAACTAATCCATATAAACGGGTACCAGCATGCTAAGCAATGTCTACGTATCCATGAATGAAGCGAAAATACACAGATAACACTATAATATTCGTAAACGGATTTCGGTTTTAAATTATTGAATACTGCTTTGTTCTGTTTGCCAATACGGCTGATCGAAAGGCATTGTATCACATATTACTAACCATTCTATAGCAAATTTGAGTCGTATTATGCTTGGTTACAATGTCTAACTATGTGATGGGAGGCTGTGGATGGCAATTATCAGTTGACTTTTTATGATTAACCGGAATGTTATAACTAGATGTTTTTAAAAATCTAATTCAAGCAAATTATTTGCAATATTAATCCTGTGAACTGTTTATTTCCGTGCCTACTTGTAATGCTCTTTTCATTGTTATGAGAATTTTGAATTTAAAAAAAATGTATGACTGCTAAAATGCTTCAATTGATTGCTTCAATTCAAATAATTTCAGCAATAATATTAAATTTTATCATAATGCTGACTCTTTAAAGAAATTAAATCAAAAAGACGATTACGCGAAGTGACGATTCGTCAAACGAACCATGGAAAGTAATGACCACTTCAAAATCCCGGATCAAGAATTAAGAACACTTTTGTATTAGTAAACGAACCGGAATAATGGCTGAAGTTTTACGTCGCTATGCCGACAATTACTTTGATAGGCTTCATCAGGAATCGAGAGCGCTCAGGTAATATTTCGCTTCTGACCTCTAAATGGAAAAAGCTAAAAAGGCCGGCGCTCGTATTATGTGTCATCGAAATGGGGCTCAAGGCCGCTATATATAAGACTGGTCTACAGGGTCGCAATCTCCTTATCCTTTACGGGTTACATTTGTCGAGAGCCTGAATAGCGGCCAGTCTCTTTGATGGTATTGAAAGAGAAAATGCTTATCGCACCATCGCCGGTAAATAGCCGAGTGGTGTAGAATTTCTCAACACATGCTACGAAAACACACTTATCCTTTCTATTTAAACTGTTTTCGCATCCCTTCCCATTACATAGAAACTATTCACACTTGTTAAAACCTTTAAACACTCCCAGTTACATGTTGACGAGTAAAGGTTTTTATACCACGAAAATTATTTATATCACGTTTACATGTTTTTATTTGTGGGTGTGATCAATGTGTGTCAAATTAAAACCCACTGTAATTTATACCGTAACATGTACGGTATATAAACGTATTATTCATTGATATCTACGTGTATTAAGTGAATACGAAAATGTATTTGAATTTTACTGTAGTTACATTTGATAGTAAGAGCCGGCCATTAGCAGTCGGGTGTAATCGTGTCGAAACGTATTTCATTTGGGAATATTATTTTAAGATAATAACTCTCGCGTTATCAATACCACTTTAAGCTCATCCTTGGGATTGAAAAAGCTAATGGTTCGGAACAATCCAGCGCGGTTCGAATAAATTGACGACATTCCATTTCCCACAGTAAGTAATGGGAACCACGGGTCTGTTTTAAAATAATTTTACTTAATGTTATGTGTAAAGTTGTTGTTTTCAAATATTCAAAATGTTACTTTTAAAATTAAGTTGTTGTTGGTATCTATTTTTGTTCTTATCTCTGCATAATATAAAACAACGTCGCTTCACGCCATCTGTACGCTTAGATCTTTCCAACTACGCGACGGATTTTAATGCAGTTTTCATCAATAGATAGAGTGATTTAAGAGGAAGGTTTATATGTATGACACGTGCAAAGAAAGTCTCTGTGTTACGCTTTTACGCCAAACCGCGTGGCGGATTGTAATGAAATTTGTAATGCGGATAGTTCGAAGCCTGAGATTGAACATAAGATATTTTTATCCCGATATTCCAACGGTTTCGAAATATTGGCAAGTACAACCGCAGGACACAGCTAGTACTGGTATAATTAATAAAATTGACTTGAAGCTATTAACGTCCTATTCTTTGGTAAAAATATTTTCCAGCAATTAGGTGAGGTTTTACTCGTATATAGCTAAACGCTGGTTATAAGTGGTTTATACAGTTATATAACCAAATATTCCGTTACGAAGCCGAATCTAAATACGCTGCCACCCCAGAAATACAAGCTCTAATTTAATTTATCTTGATGTCTGAAAATATAATAAAAAGTAAAAAAAAATTAGTTACAAAGTTTTCCCTACGGACAGACAGATATACATTAGTTCTCGAATAGTCCGATGGCTCATCGGACTACATAATTGCAAGTTCACTCCTCACGCAAAGACTAATGGATCGATTTTAACGAATTTTTTTATGGTACATATTTACATATCATCGAGGTTGTGATATAGTTTACATTTCACGGGGCATTTTTTTACATACAGGAGCACGATCGAAACCGTAATAACAATTAGTACCTACTTCTGTACTATATATATGTACCTACTAATAGATACTAAGGTATATAAATTGAATACTACAGAACACATTTTTAGCAGGGATTGATATTTTAGGAACGATGTTTCGTAATATACACTCTTCCAGCACAATTTGGGCCCGATAACAATTAACATTTAACAAGCAAAGTTGGGAGGCAAGTTTTAAACCTCGTGTTTCAACGTTATTTAGCAAATTAATTCCGAAACTTTATTTCCAAAACACGCGCGTAAAGATGTTTGTTCAGAATTTGAACTTCGTAATTTGTTAGATTTTAATAAGTTCTTTGTTCTTAAATTGTTTTATATTTCTAGGAACATTAACAAAATCTCGGTATTTTATATTATGTAGTTATTACAAGTACAGATCATGAACTAAAATATATATAATCTCAAATTTTATGTAATGTATTGTATAATATGTAAAACGATCATATTTTCCCGCATCCTATCCTAATGTATATTCTTTCAGGTTATCGTAAATATAAAGCTTTTTCTGTCTTAATTCACTTTTTAGCAATACTTTTTTTACAGACCCTTTCTAATTTACGCTAACCATTTAATAGGGCGATTTATGATTTACGTCCACTTAACCATTATATTTAGGAACATACTAAAAATTAATTACCTCTGATATACTGACATATAATAAATCCTTACCCAATAATCTACATGCCCCTACGTTGGCTTCCTATCATACAGTAAATTAAATAGAATTAAAATTTACTCACAGGAGTACTAGTTACTTAATAATTGCAAAATAAAAACACGTATGACAGCGGACGTCTTACATAATAGTTTCGAATTCTTTCTACGTTCAATAGCAATTATTATTTTATTAGGGAAAAGCGCCTTACTCAAAATCGTTTCTAAATAGCAAAAGCCACAGCTATAATGAAACATATCAGGAATAGATTAAATAAAGAATAACTTAGTATCTTACTTTGTTGTTATTAACTTCGAATACGACTTAACATTTAAACTTGTCTATATAAAATCAAACATGGGAATGTAGGGCTAGAGCACAGTTTTGTTAAAAATCAAGTTCTTTTAACTGTTGTTTAATCATACTTAGATTAAATATTCATGAAGTTGTTTTAAATTGTATACCTTCACTTGACTCTAAAGGACTTCAATTGTGTAAAAATAACCTTTATCGTACTTTCTTGTATTGTTAGGCGTTTGAAAAACTATACAAAACATTACAATTAAATTACTGAATAAAACATTATTTTACTTAGTATACTAATGCAAGCTTAGTCGCATCCTGAGTAGCAGTATAGTTCAACTAACGAAATCGTCAGGACTACCAAGGCTAACTTTACAAACAGTAATCTTTTAAAAATAATCATTATAAATTGCTTATGGTGGCGCCAATAATTTTAATGAAAATTTTTGAGAGCTGCTACGAACCAACCTTCGCCATCCCGCAAAAATACTACACATACATCATATACAATATCGCAATAATTTATACCAACATAATATAATATAATAACATAAATAATATGACTATTATACATATTGTAGAATAACATACATAACGAGTAATATTTTAAAGGCACCTATATTTCAACGATAAGATGCCTGTGTGTTGTAGAAATTCCCATACGAGATCTTCGTCGCATCTCCAGATAGAAGGAATTGCATTTTATTTTCATTTGTATTGCAATAGCAACAATAACAAATCCAATGGCTGCCTGTAATAACACGTACCCATTGGATTTGTGACATTAAAGAAAAAATGTTTAAATGCATTAACTTCTTTCTGCAGTTTGAATACTACATGATCAAATGCAGCGTAGTGATAAAACTCACACACACAATAGTTACAGCAATTAATAGAAATCGAAGTAGTTAATAGAAAATAGTTCCCGAAGAAAATGAATTTTAATGCTAATAAAATAATTTCTTATTGGTGTAAAAGGCTGAGGTCTATTTTTTAATTTACAGAGTTTCAGAAGTAGACATGTTTTTCTAGTAATTACAATTAGCTGTTTCAGAAAACCTGTTAAGAAGCACTAACGTATTTCTTACATAGTTAACACTATCATCAATCGTACTGCTTGTCTTGGGAGACAAACGACAGATAAAACCGAGTCCCTCAGAGTTTCGCGTGATTTATTGATGAGTTACTCGTCACCCATCGAACTTGCCGAAGTAGCTCTGAAGTTGAATAGTAGTGTTGGCGATTTACATCGTGCCAATATAGACGTACTCGTAGGTACTACATCCATATATATGTGTTGGATAATAAATATAATAATTTGGGAGGTGGCAGCACTTGTCGAAGTATAAATTTGGATTGTTTTTCTAGTACACGTGATAGAAAGACAAATAATTTCAATAGTATGATAAACCGAGATTTTTAAATATTACCCTATTTTTCATTGTTTCATGAAGATACCTCAAAAACTGGGGCATCTGTAACACCTGTACAAACGAAATAAATATTTTTTACATCTGCTTTGGACACGAGTACCAAAATATTTTGTGAAATTTAAAACTGTAGCCAACATGAATGGGTATAATTTCTAAAGAAATCTAGCTTGCATACCTGAAATTAAAATATACGGAACGAAATTAGACATTTCAGCTGCAAATTAGATCGCTTTTCGTTCCTGAAACAGATCTAGTGGAGAAAGTTTTATTCGACTAACAATTTTAATATTTTATATACGCCCATTCCTTTTCGTTACAAATGCCGGACACCTTAATTCTAACATACATACGAGTACATCCGTGCATGAACATAATGTTTTTTAACTATTCCTTGCACACCTGACTTTCTATTTTGAAATCATTAGTTTGTTTTTCAGGATTATATCACCGCAATATGAGAAATTTATTTGAAAGAAATTAGTGCTTTTGCATTTTATTTTCTAAATATGAAAAACCATTTATTTCTAGGTTTAACGTAATAGTTTCACAAAGTAAATAATTGGGTGAGTTTTTTATCTCGTACACTATACACGAATAACCAAATAATGTATTGATTGCAATTTGAAGTTTTGGTTTCATTTACAAAGTTGTTTGGAATTGAAAATTGAATGGTACCTGCTAAGATACTTAGTGATGAATACAAACGTCTTCTGTAAGCTCAAAGGAATCATAATGAAATGGTTTCAATAGTGTTACAACATCTGAGTAAAAGTCCTATAAAATTTCAAGATAATCCATTACTCATAAAAAAACTAAAGGTCCCTCATTTGTTTGTTCGTAAAATGTATTTAACTCCAATGCTAAGGTTTATTCAGTATAGTACCACTTTTAATAACAACTGCGTAACCAATACGGAGTACTTAAAGTTTGAACGCATTCCATTGATCGAAAAAATATAACGGAAAAGTAACTCCATTACGGTAATGGAAAACAGTGGGCTCTCTCGTTACTGTTTTTTTTTCCTTTGCATCGCACCGATGCCGCACTGCAGTTACAGAAACACATGTATCAAAGCCCTCTTTCATTCGGATACTCGCCCGCGTCCGTTATATCCCGGGTAATATCGACTCCTATTAACATTACACTCAGCGGTAATAGACGAATTGACTTAATATTCTACTTTTATGTTGATAGCTTTGAAATATTCATATGAAAATGTTATAATATAAAACATTTGAAATCCGCTCAAAGGCTTATGATGAAGATCATATTATATTTAATTTTATGTATATTGATACCTACTTATTTTGTAGATATTACCATATTAAGATTTTAATGGTATGCAAAGAAATGTTTTTATTATCATCGGTATCATAATCATGTGAGGATTTGCAATACATGCAATTTTTTTTGATAAATAATATAATTATCTTACTACTAAGTAATATCTAAGAGTAGACAACGCCCGAATCATATTATACATTTATGATCTTATTCTTTGAAAACCAAAGTGATTTATTCATTTCAGAAGCAGGGGATTTGAGGGCTAATTGAAAGACTATAAGCCATCCCTAACCCGATTAATGTATCGGGTTAGGTTAGGGTTATATTTAAGTATCAAATTCGCAGTTCCTATGATTTTTTTAAATTCGTCTGTGAATAGGTTATAGAGAATTTAAACACCATTTGTCGCGAGCTGAGGTCGCATTCCTGCTCTCCGGATTTGTGCACTTAGTTTCACCGAAACAGTGCAAAATAAAAATGTTTTGTAAAGGGATTTTCGCATATACCATACTTTTATAGACATTTATAATATAATCTGAGTACAAGTTCATTATTATATCATAAAGAAATAGATGGAAACTGTGAATTTTCAGTTTTCTAAGGTCTTAACTTTCAAAGATTCGTAATAAAATAGGATTGTCCTAAAATATTCTAAAAATAAGCGATGCTAAATATTTTTCTACCACCGTCTATGTTACTTACGTCATACATATCTATATTACGTATTTATTTTAAAAAAGTTTTACAAGCCTAACAGTCGCCTTTTAAACAGCAATGAAAAACTCTGTAATATTATATACACTTAGGTACTGACTTTGAGACTTCCATACAAATAGCAAGCATCAAAATTGTTGCGTTGTGTTAACGGCTTATTATATCTCGTACGGGACCAAAAGCTTTTGCAATCCAAACAAAAGAATACAACCAGCATACCTGGCGCGGAATTAATTCAAAGTCTACGAAAATGTGTACACAAAGGTTAGCGAGAATAAAAGAGAAATAGCTGAAACACTTACCAAGGACCCCTAAGTAAAAATGTTAATAAAAAACTATATTTCCAGCCACTAATTTGTAGTGATTACAAAGATAGCTTATCTTTGAACTTCATTCGACCTTGAACTGTTGTTTAAAAGGAATGTACATTAATGTTAATTTAGTAACATAGGTCATCTACTAAGAATAAAAATAATATTGGCTAACACATGTCTATTCACACGAACATAAAGATAGCAAAGCGTACAAATTTTTATACGTTGTTGGGATCAGCAATCTCAAACAAAGACTTACAAGGCGCTGTCTTTTACAGTTTGTAGACTCGGCCGGTGGAACGTAGCAGTCTACACCTTGTATCTTTCTCACGCACTTGTTCCAACATAATGTGTTCAGAGAGGCGAAGAATTCTTTTTCTAGAAACCTTTTAAGAAGAAACAAAAGCAGTGCCTTTGTAAAAGGAATTCAACCCAATACAATTGCTCTTCAAATGAAGGGGAAAAAATTGTGTTTAATGAACAAAAAGCACGGCAAAATATTTACTTTCAATAATATCGTTATTATTTGGTTATAGAAGGTATATATACGTCTTAAGAACTTCAAAAGTTTCCTGTCATAAGAAATCTTATAAGTAATCTTTTATTATTGTTGATATTTTCGTAGGTATTATACCTGTAATCCCAAGTACATATGCAGACATCAAATAATATGGGGCAAAACTGTTTCTGTAATGTCTGCGCTTCATATTTACTAATTATTATCTGACTATTTTCTACCGTCGTGAGAACTAAGGAACTGCATTTTTCTCGGAAACTAAACTTCGCGATGCGTTCATCCGCACTAGGGTTTCGTTAATTCCGTTGTTCGATATACTGTGATATGAACGCGGAGAGACAGCAAATAACCACGCTTATATTATTCTTCGCTGCCGCTGTCTTGTATGAAAAGGGTAACTGATAAACGAAACTCTTTTATTTTTGAGCTAAATGTTGAAGAAGTTTCTACTTGTAAAAAATAATAGAACAGAAGAAGAATAGATTTTTAAAATTAAAACAAAAGAAGAATATTCAAATGTATTAATTTATTATAACTCACCACTAGTTAGCGCTGCAGCATATGAAGCATAGACATTTGAAAGTTCGTAATTTCTGAAATCAGAATTTAAAGAAATCGTTTAGAATATATGGTTAGATTGTTAGATGGTCAGGATTGGTTAGATGAAACGGAAAAGCACAGTTTGCATAACCTACTAAATCTAATAAAAGTATGTAGTATAAGTAGTGTCATCCACGGGTAAATCCTCGGCGAGCAATTAAAGGCAATATTTAAGTTAAATACATTAAAATAACATTGTCATTTTTTTTTCTTTCCATTTAAATCACACGTATAAAGGAAATAAAGTTTTTTACTTTACAAGTCATTACTTCAGCGGATAAGACGCCAGCAACATTACAAGTAATCAGCACGGATAGGAAAGAGCGATTACAAATTTAATACAACACTTTGTTTATGAAAAAGCGAGGATGCAAATAAGCGTCTACCGCGGTCAGGTAAATGATGTGGAATGAAGGAATGGGTCCAAAAGGATTACCTCTAAAGGATTTAAAATACAATATACATACAGAAAACAGAATTTAGACACAGTGTACTCGAGTTTATGAAAAGTTTGTAACATCAGATGAGATACCTACTCCGAATAACCAAATAATCTGACGATGCGGTTTGATGATTTTAACCACATGTAGGTATATATGTACTCTAGTGCGTCTAATTAAATCACTTGTCATATATATTATTTACATACACATAGATGGTTATAGCATTACTTACCTTTTTATTTATGTTTGTTCTGTTCTGTTTGAAATTGACAAATGTTTGAAAAAATATCTTACGCAAGTTCCACAGTATAAGTATAAATTGCCTTTAAAATAATTTTGTAGAACCGTATTCAGGATTGTGACAAGAAGATGTACACTGTAATATATAGTGTAATCCTTATTACAAACGAGAAGAAAATGTTTGTCAAAGCATCTTTCCAGATGAAAATTTCAAAATTGCCTAGAAGCTGCGTTGTTTTCGCAGAAACATCTCAGGAGGGTGCCGCGACCGTAATTGCTTCTTCCGCTTCTTGACATCATTATCTTCGCCATAATGCATCAGATACAGCCAAGAGATTCCCATTCCTTTCCCGGACGCAGCTATAAATTTATTATTACATATTCTCCCCACAGATTTGCAAGAACCTGGTGCAAAATTTGTCTTCTTATTTGAGACGACTTATTTCCATTTCGAGTTTGCAAAGTGGACATTTTTTCTTTACTTTTTCACGACTTAACTTATATTCTCCGCGACTTTGTCTTTAGATTTGACATTAAATTCCACACTACATATTCACACTGCTGGTGTTCTAAGTGTAGTATAGCCATGTTTTATTTAACAAACTGTAACGCATAAGGTTTGTCATTTACGGAATAATACGGGATTTTATCTCCCATTTTATTACCACGTCACGTATGCGGAATACAAAATTTACGCCTCCATAGCTATTTAATGACTAATATTAACGATGTAAAAGATAAAACTTTGAGCCTGTTCCAAACTTAGGATCGTTAAAAATCTATACATTTCATGAGGAAAACGTAAAAGCGAACGGTAGCGTAGTAAATCAAAAGGGATTAAAATTAGACCACGAACCCTTAGACGCTGTCGTTCAAAATACTACTATTTATTTTTATGAAAAATTTATTTGTGATAAACTCTTAGCTATCATCAGTTGAGCATGTCGAACGCAATTCTGTTATTCAATACACTTTGTCCCAACCGTTACGACAATCTAATGAAAAGCGATTGAATGCAATGAAGTTTCCATTGTTAAAATACTTGTCATAAATATTTCTTTGGAATATTCACAGGTAAGGTTAGCACGGTTAACCTTATAAATTGGTATACATATTATTAATGAAAACATCGTAATTTATGTTATTAAAAGCTGTATTGCATTATTCTACTATTTCGTCAGTTCTACTCTGAATATTTTCTAAACAGTATGCATAGATACATATGTAAAAGAATTCCTAAATGTTCATATAATATCACCGCCACATAGGGTTCCGTACCACGAGAATAAATCAACCGTAATTAGAATATTGGCTCTTACAAAATTAACATCGCGACATTTTAATACAGTGACAAATACAGTTGATGTAGTACATAATATATGTAAATCAACATCTATGCTTGCAGAAAGTTTTACCAACAACTCTAGAGTAGCAGTTGGACGTTCCCAAGTTCCCAGTTACGCCGCTGTGAGTAACTACCGTTGGCCCAATCTGTCAGCGCAATATATCCTTTAAGTTCTCACTGCAGCTATTGTTTCACATTCTCGGAGCAGTATTTGAGATGAACTTTATTTGTAAAGTAAAAATCTGGAATATTTATCTCGCTGCACTTTACCCAGATATACCATTCCGTCTGAAATACTGTTGGCAATTATTTAGATGCTTGCTGTACTGGGACTGTTGTAATTAAAATTTTATAAAATCATCAGAGGTACATTAATTTTTTCATAAAAAATGACGCGATTATTATTTCAAGTAAATATAATAGAATATAGATGTCGGTGCTCGGTATTCCCAAGTGTTGCTTTAAAGTAGACGGAATGGTGGAACTTCAGTTCCATCATCACAAAGGTTGGTGTCCCGTTGTGGAACGCGCTGTTGGGGGTGCAGAAGAAAGCGAAAGCGTAGCGGTGACCTCGGCAAACGACGCAGAGAAGAAGACATATTCAAAAGAAGCGTAAAGATATCTGCGGTTCACAATGACAGTAACATATCGATATTCATAGGATTTTTTTTTATTGCAATAATAGCACTACTCTCAGAGTTACTCAATTATGCAGTATATTCCGATATACCTACAAATAATTCCAGGCATCCAACGTAGCACTAGGAGATTGGATTAGACTCTCTCTACGCTGTATATGATTGTAATCAGGTAACCGCACGTGTTCTATTTCGAATTTTTGCGTTTAGTTTTTATGCAAGCCTTTTACCTTAATTAGAAACTAGAACTTTTTTGGGAAAATAACTTGTAACATTATTTTAAACATGCCGAGTAAATAGATTGACTGCTGATATGGATTTAGAAATACATATTTTATAAACCCTCTTGTAACTCCTACTAATTTCTTTCAAATGTGATATACGTAAGTATTTTTTTTTAATAAATGGAAAATGTTTTTTGTGCATTTCATACACTATACGGCTAATACCACTTTTATGTTTTGTCCGTCTTGAAACAAATCTAAAATTTGGGCCAATTGGTGTTACTCGTATTTGTAACATTACATTGTATTTTATTAAATCCGCCGCATCTATCATTAACAATATGTCTAATGGATTAAAGCGGCGCTTATTAGCTTTATTTGAGTAGTAAGCAATACTGTTCGTGTCCCCCATCCATGCATCAAAAATCCTGTTAAAAGAGATATATTTAATACTTATAAAAGACTGCCTCGTTGGTCGTGCGGTTGCTAGCGCGACTGTCGATCGGGAGGTCCTGGGTTGGGTACTGCTGGATTTTTCTAATTTAGAATTTCTACTCAGAGTCTGGATGTATGCCCGGTGCATGGCAATAGGCTCACCACCTAT
The DNA here is from genome assembly GCA_018249975.1 of Passova gellias. NCBI lineage: Eukaryota > Metazoa > Arthropoda > Insecta > Lepidoptera > Hesperiidae > Passova > Passova gellias. Next base: position 14,814 of record DWUN01001189.1, read on the forward strand.
TCCATTTGGGACTTAGACGTATCTGGTGAAATGTGGGGGTGTACTACACTCTCCTCTGCCTACCCCTTCGGGGATTACAGGCGTGATGTTACGTTATGTATCAATATGTTAATTTAAAGCCTTTAAATTATTATAATCATTTGTTATAACTAGCTGTTAATTGTCCGAAAATAAACAAATAAAAATGTGATATGTCTATTTAAACATTATTTATGTAGGTACAACAGGAAAATGCGGACAGATCCAAAATGTGACTGTCATGCACAAAGAGTAATCCCTCTATAGTAAAACCGGGCTGAGACAAAGAGGCCGCAGGTGTTTTAGCCTTCTGGTGTTCTAAGTGGAATATCTCATGTGCCGGCTTACTTCAGCCCCAAAACAATAAATCATATATTACCTTGCAGTCGCCAAATATACGGTTCTATAAAACTATCTCTGTATACTTTACAATATGTTATAATTCGTCACTGTCAAAGTGTTTTCAGCTAAAATATGTATGATAATTGTGTAGTTAATCACATTCTCTAAACTCGGACTAGTTCCATTATTAGTTTAGTCACATAGTTGTGAATTGTGAATAAGCAAGAAATAAGAAATAGATAGTCTGCAGTCTATCACGTTGAGCTCGTAGCCCTGGCTCGTATGCACGACGCAAACAATAATCTCTAAAGTTAAGCAAAGCTAAATGCGACACTTCATATATAGGTGATTGCTGATAGAAATTTTTCACATAGGTTTCCGTGCATTAAAAAAAAATATTGACAATTTTATTACTTTTAAATCAAACTTTAAATCCACTTTGTCTCAAGGCCAATATTTCATTGATTGATTTAGATAAGTTTAGCTACCAGTTATCTGTTTTAACTTAAAACTATTACCCAATAGAGCTGTGCCTAATTTAAATTTGTTATAACTTAAATAACTTCTTAAATAATGAAAAGATATGTTTTCAAATTACTAAATATAATATATACATCTCTCTAAATCTGTTATATATAATGGAGGAAATTTTCAATAATAAAATTCCATCTAGACGGAAAAAAATTAATCAAGAATAAAGAAGAAAATAAAACTATTAAGACGTTGGGCAAATCTTTCGCAGGAGTCTAGTTCAGGTCATTAGTCTAGTCACGTACCGTGTTCGTTAAATTTACAGGAGTAGACCCGTAGTGGTATAGTATGTGTAAATAGTGTAAGAATAGTTGTACCTCATTTATTGCCGGCTCAATCGTTACCTCCCACTTCGACATAGAATCGATAGAAATAAACCTGTTTAAGATCTCATTATTACTTTAAAATTACTAGATACTCAAAGAGATATGCTTGACATTTAGAACTACATATAAAGCAATATATACAGAACAAACGTAAATACATAAAACTCCAAAGCAATTAGACCTCATACAGATTATTAAATTCCTTATTTAAATGTCTGTTTTAAAGATAACAAATGTAATATCTGTTCTCTTCTAATACACAATGATTTTAGCTTACGATTATAATCACATGAGAACATGTTGTAGAATAAAGTTTTATATTTGAGGACAACCCTAATATACGCTTTTATATAGAAAAGTATACCTAATAAGTAAACGCGTCAAAGCAGTATCGATGACGTCACCACCCGCCCTCTAGAAACTCCTGAATTCTTTCATCAAATCCCGACATTGTTGGCTGCGATTATTCACACGATTGACAAGCGACTCTCAAACGCTTGTCGTGTAGATTAACGATTACATAAAAACACTATAAGGAACGTAACGAACAAAAGTATTCTTATATTTGAAACTGAACGCATTCCGTAAATGAAAAATTAGAAATAAAACCGATTATAATTTAGTATATATGTATATGCGATTTCTTAGACCAACAAAAGATACATATAGTTTTATCTTTATCTATATTAGATGTTTAAAAGTATACTAAATTCACGTTTCATTTTATTCATTCAATGGTTTAATAAAATAAGTTCATACATAAATCAAAACAAATAATAATAATTATTAATAAAAATGTAATAACATTACGTCAGTGGCTATTAGAAGGCAGTTTGAGAACCATTTTTATAGAAAGGAAATAAACGATCCCCTTCTTACAATAGTAATCCCAAAAGTAGAAGGCGATGTGTGCACTCCGCGCAATACAGCGGGTGTAAAAATGGAAATTGTATTTTTTTTTAATCTCTAAAGGCTTTCAAACAGTACAGATAGCCAGTTATACTGAAAATTTATTCAATAGAAAGTACTTGTAGATCTTAAATAATTCCACTTTGAGCGAAAAGCAACAGAAATATTAAATAGAATATTACGTCACTAATGACTTATTGACTTGACAAGAAGCAAACATTTCTGTTTATATAAAACAACAATATTCACTCCGTTCACATTTTAAAAGCTTTTTTTTCATAATGTTCAATAAAAAATTATAAAGATACGGCGAAAATTTTTTAAATAATATGAAAATATGCATTCCTTTTTTTCATCACCCTTTAACCGTAGATGCAGCGATGCACCAATAGAGTGTTGCAAGCCGCCTTAATCAAACCCAAGCAATTTATGATCGCCACACCACGGCATCGTCTATTCTGTAACGAATGTGAAAAGCTATTTATTTTATTACATTAATTCTTTTGTTTCATACCATAAAAATTTAAAATATTAAAGGCTTTCAAATCACTTGACATTTAAATACCTCTGGGAACAGCATAGCATTGAATATATTGTGGTTTATATATAAATCAGTCAACGACAAAGACAAAATATTTTTTTTAAATAACAATTTTTTTTTATCTCATAACTGAATAGTATTAAACAAGCAATTGTTATTTTAACTATGATCAAAGTACATATTGAAAGT
>DWUN01001190.1:0-17668 GCA_018249975.1 Passova gellias
GCTCATTTATCGAGGAAGGCTCTAGGCTATATAACATCACGCTAAGATGAATAGGAGAGGAGCAGCCATAAAAAATATTTTATATGGCAGAACAACGTTTGCCAGGTCAGCTAGTTGTTTATAAACTAAACGATTGATCTACTATTAAAGTATCGAATTTGATACTTTAGTCGTACAGAAACCTATATAGAGCTAAATATTTCTTACGCCCAATTTTTTTTATTAACAGTAGACCAACTTTTAAATCCGTGGCCATTAGCTACTACTTATCTTATATCTAACTACTCGTTTCTCAGGTTTATGGTCGGAACCGAAACCGGTTTAGTTATTGGGGGAAATCGAAAGGGCAAAACTCCATTGGAAAAACTCCCATCCAAGGTAAGTTTGGACGAGTACGAGGTGGTATCTTTACATAATCATTTTCGCTCACTGCGCAGAGAATATGTCCGATCCTAGCGATCAATTGTGTCGTGACGATGTCTTCATTGCTTGGACCAACAGTTTTGTACTGACATTTCTTTTTCTTCGGTTTAGAAACAGCACTTGTAACGAAAAATATAAATATCTTCCACACCTAATACACTCTCCATCCCCTTGTAATATTTCGTTATTTCTTTCGAACCCACTTCGATTTCACGTGTTCCAAACACGGTACCCTGCTCGTATGTATATCTAATTGTTTTGTGGCCACGTACATTTCCAATATGTGCTTCGTTGATTCCGTAGTACGAAGCTCACCTGGGACCGGTGTATGCACTGCAAAGGAACCCGACGTTCTTGAAGAACTTCCTGACGGTGGGAGACTGGACGGCGCGGGTGTGGAGCGAAGATTGCCGAGAGTCGTCCATTCTGTGGACTTATTCTCATCGCACTAAACTAACTGACGGTGCATGGAACCCTATCAGGTAGGTATTTTAAATCAAAACCGAAATTGCGGTCAATTTGGAATAATTTTACGGTACAAATGCTAGGTGCTTTATTTATTTTTATTTAATGATATTTATATTACCTACACTAGAAAAAATACATCATCGATACATACATAATACATACGAAACGTACCTACTAACTGCATAATTATATTTGATAAAATAAGTAATTGATTGTTAATTTATTGTAGGTAATTATTTATGGTTTGAAATAAATGGTAAACTATTAATAAGATAATTAATTGAGCAATGTAATTCAGATTTAAATTATAATAAACGGAACAAATAAACCTATGTATACTGAGATATTATAATTATACTAACGTATTGGGATGTTACCTGTAATGTTAGTTATAAGTTATGGAAATAAATAAATAAACTTTGGGTTACCGTTTTTCAAAGGATCTTAAATAACTTGATTTATAAACAAATTGTTCACAGAAACAATAAATAAATATTTTTTATACAAAGCGCTCATAGTCCTGAAGCGGTTGCAGATTGTAAACGATCTGTAAACATAGCGACATCGGGCGCGGTCAATACTTGGATGCGTGACCGCGAGAGGCTAATTTTCATAACCATTAATAGGTAATGATCATTAAACCTCAACGTAGACTTAAGGTCGGTGAATAAAAGACATCCAATAGATGGAATAGAGATAAACCCGTACCGGGTTTGTAAAGTGACTTAATGATTAAATATTGAAGAAGACACAGATTATTATTATTTACGATATATAAACACAATACCGACAATGCTTGAATGACGCAATTGTACGATATTCTCTACTATTTGTTTGTTTAATTAATCAATTGGTTTTGTATGCCAACATTACCGTGCCTACAATAATCAAAATTGAATTATTAATGTCAGTCTGTTTCACAAAACGACGACAAAAAAGTTCATGTGGTAATACCTCGTTATAAAATTAATGTCGTTACTTAAATGTATCCTATTATAATGCCTTACGTGGATTGTCCGCTGTAAATATTGCAATGTTGTGTTCTACGTACTTATATAAAATTAGTTATTTGAGATTCTTTCCTTATACCCCTTAGGTACATGCAATTAATAGTAGAACGTTATAAATATTTTATCTCGCAACGCAACGAAAATAATAATAGACTAAAGGGAAATATAAAATATGTTAAGAGAATTTCAAACAATATTCTGTTTGGTTTTATTGACATACAAGTTTGTTACGTGATCGTACGAAGAGAACGGTGAAGATGCGCTGTGACCTACAACCTGTGCCCACCACGTTACTAAACCATGCCTTCTTGACATTTCAAATCAAGCGCGATGCATGTAATTAAATCGAACGTCTATTTGCTTGATTGATCACTGCCGCTTAACCGTTTAATGGTTTCCAAATTCAAATTTGCTAATACTAATACATAACTCACTGCCATTTCAAATGCATGTTCTCAAAATTGTTGCTTATTAGGAGCGCAGCGTAATATGGATTTACACGTGAAATAAAATAAATTTGTCCAAAATTATCGCGTATTCAAACCACGACCCGTAAACCGGGTTTAAATTGTCTTGAAAGAAAAAAAGAGCGTGGAAAATTTTCGCAATTTACCTTTTACAAATGTATTATTCTGAGCTGCTTTTGTATTCTGTAAACTGGTTGTTTGTATTCGTTTTATGTGCAGAGCTTTACTCTGACATTTGAGTACATAGTGTCTGTGAAATGCAGCACATATTTTGCTAAAATTACCTGTTGTTTGCATAAGCAATTAAACGGAATAAGGAGAAAAGTTCTGAATTGCTTTTAAGTAATCCTTTCGTAGATTTTAGCGTTATGCAAGTCTGATTTTTTTTTCTGTTCTTCATTTATACAAATTCAACACTAACACTTTTGTGTAAAGGAAGTTGTTTTTCTTTATCTATGTAAAATCTTCAAATCTTTTGGATATTAATTTGAAGGATGTAGGAAGGAGTATTGTTGAATCAAAGTGGATATAAAACAGCATGTTTGTTACCAAACAAGCCATCCACTGCCTACATCTATGACACGGTATCACCTATATGTTTAATTCCTAGTTTGACTTAATATTTTTGTGTCATATTATCATTTTAATAAAAATCGTACTAAATACCTATTTATAAACTTAACCTTACTGACTATTATTTAGGAAATTATTATGTCCAACAATGGAACAATAAAAAGATCAAAATACAAATTAAATTTTATTTTGTTTGGTTCTGTAAAAGTTCCAGTGTACTAAAGTTGTTAAATAAATAGATAATACAAAACAAATACATTTTTATTTAGTTATTGTTTACAAGTCATCGATTTAAAGCTCGCTTAAGTCCGTAACTAGTAATGAAATACGCTAAATTTAGAAATAGCCCGAGATACTGTTTTGTATTTAACAGAGGTATGGGTTCATCACACCTCCTTATGGTGGGTATGGATTTGGAGTTGTAATATATGTAATTGTCATTCTGTATTTTGTATTAACTTATTTCGGTCCAACGTGTTTGAGGTTCGTTAGCGGCGATTCATCGTGCGCTTATCGTATCTGACCTCGCGCGAAAGTGGTATCACAATATACACGATGACATAATGGTATGGGGGGTCGTGAGATCTAGGCGTATCACCAACAGGGAACTCCTAAACCATTAAAGATCACTTGGCACACTTTTAACTCTTCTTTTTTTATAGCGATAGCGGCATCGTCTGACCCAAACACGTAAATTTGGAAAAGAACAGATAATATCTTTAAAATTGATAAAAGTGCATACACTCTATTGATTTTTAGTTGTGATTTAAACTAAATAGTAAAACACTGCTATTTATTTTATTTAGATTTACTACAGATTTTCATCCGATAGACATACAGTCGGCTTATCGCGTGGTCTAATCTCACAGGAAAGCGGTATGCGGGGGCGCGTGATGACATAATACGTAGTAAACCAAATCGTGCATCCAACTCTGTGTGTGCTAGCCTTAACAACCGCTAACGACTCTACGACGACCACAAAAACCTGTGCTGGAATAATGAACTGGGAATTACAGTTGGGTCGAGGAATTCAGTTAATACCTTACGGCCGCCCGAGTCGTGTGAAATAACATTTTTATATGATTTTGAAATTATCTCACGTTATTATTCTATAAGCGTGACGGGATCAAATTAAAAGTAGCATAATGTTTTTTAGGCTTCAAATATATGTTAGTGGTACCTACGTACTAATGATATATATGATATGATATAATTGAAAGGCTGATATCATAAATTCAATTCCTATTTCGCAAAATCCTTCCTCACTATTTACTTTCATAACTTACCCGGTCAGTTAGAAAATTATTTCGGTTTTATACCTAGAAAGAGGCGTATATAAACATTATTCACCCTTTTACTAATATAATAAATTTCCAGCCTCATTACGGAATACCGTAACCGACCGAGCATTAGCTGTGAACTAATGTCATTAGTAACAATAATGGGTATAGAAATAATTTACATACTCGTTCTAGTGCGAAAGATAAAATTCTAATAGGAGTATTTCTTCTCAAAATAAATAAAATGAAAAAAAAACAAATTTGTTATTACATTGTTTATCTACGTATGTATACGTACGTTTTTTGAGGCATCTTTCTTTTGAATTTGGATAAAGCACGCTCAAAATAGAAATTATCTGGTTACGTATAGAAAATGTCATACAATTTGATGCAATGCTATATGAATACAGTAGTTAATTGAAAATATAATAAATACGTTTCTAAACATATTTAATGGATTATATGATCTAGCTTTATAGTTTCATTAATAGGGTTTCGTTATAACTATTATTTATTTGCTACTAGCGTGAGGACACCGTCAACCAAATATGGGTGTATATTCGACACGACTCGTATTAGAAAGTAATTTTACTCCAATTAAAAAGCTATAAATATAATTAATTAAAACAAATACGGCTGAATCGTGCTCGCTAATTAGCTGATACAATAATGGGCGGTCCCTATAAGCAGGTTCATAATAAAAGTAGTTGAACTTGGGCCTAACCTTTATGATAATGAAGCTCGTTGGGTGTACTAGATGCTATCTAGAGCTTAGCTGATAATATTTGTCGGTTAATTTTATATTGTCCATTTATATTCTACTGTAACACTACTAACTAATGTTAAAGTAATAGGTATATACATAGACGGTAAGAAATGTGCTATTTATACAATATATACAAAGTATGACTTGTAAAAAGTGCAATTTGCTTAATACAATTTGTTTTCGTTACGCTTAATTTGTAACTGAATTTTATCAGAAAATGTAACGACAAAAGCTTGAATTGTTCACAGTTCTATTGAATCTAGTGGTGTTTTACAGTGAATAATGTATTATAGGATTTTTTTTCACGAAACTGATATCAGCACTACAGATTTGTTATTTCTGTGTTGAAAAATGTCCGATTTTGTTATTTTCACTTGTATGCTATATGCTTGCAACTCGATAACGGGTTACATTGGCCCTTGTCCTCGACCTGAATCTGAAACCTTTCCTATCGCGGGTATACGAATAAATACCTGGTCTAATTTTATCGGCCATTTAAGATCCTTTAATTCTAGAATTAATTTATCAGAATCTAGCCGTACCTATTCATTTATTGACGGGCACGTTAACACATTGGTTACCGAAACTGGCTGGCGAACCGAGCTTTGTAGATTCGATTTCCGCTCAGGACAAATATTAATGTGATGAACATGACGAATATGTATTCGTTTTGTAAAGTAAAGGGTATAAAGTACATGTTTGATTGTATGACACAAGTCATGCCTCATAGGGCTAGGCGGTCACTAAAGATTTCCTGCTCTCTTGAGGCACTCTTGGCCTGATCTTTCTCTTCGTCGTAGCGAAGCGGCTCTCCAAAGTCCATTTCTTGCGCTCACGGGAAACATTACGTGACGGATTGTGAGCCATATCACTGTTACTGTACGTGATATGTGGGTTATCAACGGTTTGGTGACCATAACACAAACTCCGTTCAACTTGGGCTCACATTGTGGTGTTTGAAGTAGTCCCCAGGATCTATTATAATTTTTATTATAGCGATTGGAAATAAATGCATATTCTAATGTATATAAAATAGTTATATGCGATGGATGAACACACGAAAGTGGAACAAACAATGTTGAATTTACCAAGTCTCAATCTCATTACTCGTGTTTCTGGAGGCCACACAAGTGTCACACGTCTAATATAAATTCAATGGGATCTAGCCTGGGTTTGGTAACATATTGAATTGTAATTGTACTTGGAGCTCCAAATCTCGATAAATAAGTGATAATGTTACAAGAATGTCTCGTATTTATTAGGCCATAATATACTCGTAAATATAATGTCTAAATGGAAGTGGTAAATATGGTTACATGGGTTATTAAGATAAAACCACTAACAAGTGCTTTAATTTAGTAAAACTTTTCATTTAGCAATAATCAAAGCCTTCAAAACCGGCAACGCGTTGGTGATTCCTCTGGTAGTGCACATGTCCATAAGTGATGGTGACCACGAGGTCGCCCGCCTGCCTGTTTGCTAGGTTAAATGTAAAAAATCACTACTATTCAATTTACACATGTGTTTGATTCTCTTGAATGAGTACATGGTTGCGAATGGGTTGAAAGAAAATTACTGAACAGTGATATTTATGCCCGTAGTGGTACCTACCTCGTATTGTGTTGATGACAAAAGAATACAAAGGCTCGCGTGCGGCCAGACCCACATGTAGGTGGGTATGCGACCTACGTCACGTTGGAAATTAAACGTAAAAAAATATTATTCGCCAACTTCTAGTAACATACGGTGGCTGTTATTATTTAACGCCCTAAGTTGAACGTAGCAAAAAGGAAACCTTTTGTTCGCCACACAAAACTTCAGGCACCTTTGTCCATCAAGAATATGTAAACACACTTTAAATTAAAAGAAGGGGAAATTTTAAGGGACCCACAGAAATAACTTGTGGGTGGAAAATGGGTTTCCCCTTGAATGGTCCAAAGAATCTCCAGCTTAGGTACAAATATTTATCGGGGAAAATTCAAAAGGGAATACCCCACAGTTTTTCTCATGACGTTGTCTGTGATCTCTGAACCGTATGCACTTTGTACAATTATTTTTATTTCATTTGGTTCAATGCAACGAATGAAACGAATGATTTATTATTGGAATTGGTAATTTCTATCCCTACTGACTTAGATAATATTTTGAAACTAAAACTAACGCACGACATAAAATGTTCTTTGTAGAAAATTGTAGTTCACATAAAAGAGGAACAATTGTGCTGTTACCTGCGCAGCTACATCATGAAGGGTTCCTACCTGAATAATTTACGAGTACCTATAGCTAAAATTCTGGCCGCTATAGCTAAAACTTCAGCCGAGCAAATTTAGTACTCGACAGAAGAGAATTTCATTTCTTTGTTTGTAAATATTCTTGTATGAGTCGTTTCTATATTGCAATCAGAGCAAATATTTACCTATTTTTCGCCCAAATATGAATTCTTTGGGGAAACCTTCGGTTTTCTGCTGCAAAGAAGCAGCGTTACCTTTCGTTTTATCTCTATGAATTGAAATATGTTTGTTATATGAAATTTTTTTGTGGAAAAAAAAACAAACGTTTGGTAAGTAATCAGTGTCTATTCTGCCAAACTTGAAGCTCTTCAATTTCAACCTTTATTGCAAATGATTCGGCTCCAGAGTTTGCAAGTTCGTGGCTGTAATAAACGCTTGAAACAAGAAGTTGAGGTCTACCACATACCCAGCTAACATGAACAAAAGTGGCCCATGACTTCTGACTTCTACCCACATGTTTCTTACATTCTTGATTCTTTTTAAATCCGTAGCGTACGTACATAAAGCTAATAAAAACAAGGATCAAATGCTACATTATGTTTATAAAATTGATATTCGCTTACATATAATAAATAGGTAATAACGCTACTAGCTGCAATTGGAAGGATTCGGGGTTCCAACACAAGGATCTCCTCTTCGTTCGGTTATATAGGTATTTGTATGTTGACGATATATCTCATTGCAGTGAATTTCATGAAGCGTTTGTAATACTTTAGGAAATTCCCGCAAAAATAGATGTTCTAAAAATTGTTCTCTGATATGAATGAAATGACTTAAACAGTTGGTACTTGACCCACATTTCGAGCGTCGACCGTGTTGATAAATACCGATTGTCGGCCGACGCGACTGTTCATTTGCCCATTCATTAGCCCTGTTTGCCGTAAATATAATGCCGTAGATGATTTTCCGGACAATAGATAGTCTCTCATTTTCCGGCAGTATAGTACTGATTATACATTCTTTTGTTATTTCCATATCCCTTGGAATGGAAATAAAAGCTGTCCCTTACATTGTTTGGTCGCTATAAACATAAAATAGCAGCGTGGTAGAGTCCGCTCTAGGGGTTTCTTCCCACTATAAAAACAGTAATAAATAGTAACTATTTAAGTTGTATTCATTTTAAAACAGCACTCAAAAATAAATATTCTCTGCGAATAAATTTTCACCGTATGGGGAACTGATAAAACTTTCCACTTTAAGTTTTTAAAGCCAACAGTCAAAGTTAGCCAAAACTTTTAAACACGTATATTTCAAATGGCTTTGGAGCATATTATACATATATAACATGTATTTTCTATACATAAGAATATTGTATGATTTGGAAACAGATTATTATCTATATACAATTATACACATACATTTTTTCAACCTGCTTGTATTTCACACCTCTTAGACCATTATGGAGAACTCAAAATTGTGCAGGTTTCCTCGAGATTTTTTTCTTCACCGTTATAGCAAGTTATATTTAATTTTTACATTATAAAACACGCATCACTTAGTAAAGTCAATGGTGCGTGCTAGGATTGGAACCCAATATTGGGTCACTGAAATCCAAACCCGCAGATTCTGCTCATTCTGCTTGTTACTCATTGCTTTCTCTTATTTCACTACAAAATTGTATAGTCTTATATATTAAGGTTATAAATTTTACAGACTAAGAGTTACTAGTCATGAATCGATGGTATTTTTAAAGATTTCATTTAATACCAAGTTATTGATATTTTAACGTCCTACACTATTACATTACTATTGAGTTAGCCTTGAAGTACTCAAGTTCTATTCTGATTGATTACCAGTAAATAATATATAGTTATAAGCATGAAAATCGATTAACACATAATCACCTTATATTCACTCATAATTCTCGGAAGAGAGAAAGATATATGTACCTGAGATAAAGTCATTTAATATCCTTGTACTACACTGACGTGTAATTACACGTAACAAATAATTATTTTCCATATTGCTGGTATATAACTATATACAATAAAGATATTCGTTCTAATAACGTAATTACGGACTTTTCAATGAAAGTTGTCAAGCACTTCTATGTATAGAACAGTACGAACAGTCGACGTAACGTCGGTAATTTACAGGTTTTTATAATGATATAGATTGCTAGTATTTCGAAATATGAATAGAGTTACATATTTCATTTACACAAATGAATATTAGAATACCTACAGTTAAAACATGTACGGTTATTTTTACTAACTTTTAATAATTGCCTCCTTCTTAATAAGAACATTTAAGTACAGATATTTAAACAACCTTGTACAGTTATTTTATAACATTCATGTGACACGAGTGCATGTTTAAAAATATCTGAGACAATTTGTTAAAAGGCGACGAAAGTGATTAAAAGTGTCGCGATAAAACAACACAAAAGCGATTTCAGTTTAATACAATAGTTCGTTGAACCTTCAACTGGATTTTCGTGTTTCGGTCAATTCCCTGAAATGTCAAAAATGTTGGTGTTCTCGCAGACTTCATTGTCGTGCGAACCCGAATAATAGGCACTTGCGTGACAACGCTCAACTTTTGAAAATAGCACTAAATTGCCGTGTAACATGCTTTACTTCATCGGTGTAAAAGTTACCCCCAATTAATTTTAAGCATTTTAATTCAGACTAAACTTCAGCCGAAATTTTATTTTTTAATTGCGACCAGCTAACAGGTGATTAAAACTAGCGCGATAAATTTTCAGCAATTAAAGCTATACGTTTTTCAGCACCCCAAGAATTTACAAAAGACGGTTAAGATATTTCAGTTGTATGAAAGGCTAGGTTAGCTTCGGTCGGCGTTACAAGAGATGTCGTTTAGAGGAAGTGGTCTCATCCAATTAAGAGCAAGCTGGCTGGATAGCTTCCAGCGTTTTGTCGTTTTTGTAATTGTCTCCCAGTATTTTACCTTTTAAATTGGCAACGCCCACTTTGTTTTATTACGTATATTGACTTGCACTTTAATCTCTACACATACACACTTATTTCTGTTTGCAAATAGTATTGTATAGTGGAAAAATTATACATACCTAAAGAAATGGACTATTTATAACAAACGTATTTATTTTGCTGTGGTGTTTTTAACTTGATTTTGCGTTAAATATGCAACTGTTAACGATTTTGTTACCGTTTTAAATACTAATGACAGTGTTTTCAAATTTTTATGGTGACCACGTATATACATATACTTTTAAAGGTAATTAAAAATACAGTATACATGTAATAGCTAACTATAATCTGTTTCATGCGTGATTCATCCCACGTGGTCGTGACTGGCGCATTTGTAACATTAAGAAATAGCTCGCTTGTCGGTCTGTACATCGAAACAATTCCGTTTAGATGTTGTATACACGAGCATACTGCAAGAAATTAACTACAAATGACTATTCAATTACTAGTTATAAGCACCGCTATCTGCTGGTTACTATTTTTATATGCAAATATCTATAATTAAATTGTCGTCAAGCCATGCTAGAAGTCAATTACAAACCTATTTGTATGTACCTACGATATTATATCGATACTCATTTATATTTCATTGCGTCTCCAATGAGTATACTCTGAAACTAATTAATACGAATAATAATACTATGGTTACTCTCATATGAGTATCAGATTCGACTGCATAAAAAGGTCGAATAGAATTGACCATTCCAATATCTAATCTCAATCTAGGGAGGTATTTCTATTTACTATTTACTATTTACATCAAAGAGATCTAGGGAAATGGGGCAATATAAGAGACAGCGAACAAATACAGAAAATACAGGTTGAAAGGCTTCAGGCGTAGTGTAGTGAACTTAATCTCGCGCGGGTATCAGTGAGTGAACTCGACTTGTTAGGGTATACGACAACGAATATGCAAATGAAGAGAATTGGAAGTGGAGGTGGCTCAGTGCCATTGTCAAGGCGCATTGCCTCTAGATACTCACTATTGGATATATCTTAGAATACCTTATAACATAACAATAAAACTCATCCAACAGTAATTACTGCACTAAAACTGATAGTGATACCAATTTCCAATAGGAGTAGAGAGAGAAAAAGGATTTCCAGAGACTGCGGACCTAACAAACTTCTTTCGCATCGTTTACTTTCATCGTGGTCGTCATAAAAGCTCGTTTCTTAGAGATACTTTTCACCTGATCTTCATTCAGCACGTCTCCGTTATGATCGACTTTACGAATCCTTTCTTAAATGTCAACAAGGGTAATGGGGCTACTATCCAATTGATATTATGATAACATCAATTTTCTATGATTACCTACTATGCATACTAAGCTTATAATAACAAATTCCGTATCAAAATTTATGTCCGATTCTAAATATTAATATTTAAAGATACGACAGCAGTTACTATAAAGCGCAGTCCGAGTACGAGTATAAAGTCATAAATATTCCGGTTTTTATGAAATCGTAGTAAAAATCGTCAGTTCTCATTTTATGTCTAACCGGTGTGTGTGGACTAGATTTAGTCTGGTTCCATACAAATCCAACATTTCAATTTCAAAAACACTGCTATTCAACCTCTGCCGATGCCCGTGCTATTATTGTTACTTCAATTTCTTCATCATTTATGTTGGTGATATAGAATACGATGTTAGTAAGCTTGCATTAGTTATCACTAATGCTCTACTCGCCTCCTCCCCATATCCTCTGAAATATTTCTCAAAGTAGCAATTTGATGTTTAAAAAGTTTAAGCATCAAATTGTTACTTGGATAAATTTTGGTTTGTCAACCATATGGGCATTGTAATAAGACTATTTGGAAATCACAGACAGGCACTTTAATTTTATTTATATATAGATATAATATAACGCAAAGCAGTCACGACTGAACCGCGAGCTAAAAAAATTATAGTTCACTTTGAGTCTTAAGGGAGAGTTCTTTCTAGTTCGCATTTACGTTCAACTGTACCCGATCATAGTACAGCACGTGGTTTTTTAAAAGATAAATCTAGTGACCCCGTACGTTTGTGTGCGCGCGGCTACTGACGTCGACGGCCCCATGACAAAACGGTACTCGCTACTATGTCTATTGCTATTTTATAGCGTAATTTTATAATCCATTATAAAAATTAATGAAAGTCGTCATAACTAGTTGTGATAGGTGTAAGTAAAAAGCGCTGGGAATTGCGTACTTCAATTAAAACGCGGAAACGGCATGTCAACTAACACTCAATCTATTTGATACTCTGAGAAAAAAAGACCTATTAAGAAGACTATCAGTAAAAAGTATTTCAAAATATTCGTCGTTGGATTTAATATGATTCGTCATAAAATTTGAATGTTTTCAAATTTAAAGGTAAGATTATCGTATAAAACATATTGTATTATCTGGATTTCTCAGTCACGTAACGTGGAATTACTTTAGTAATTGTAGCACGTCTTTCATTTCATTTAAGGGATCGGTTATAAAATATTTGTACAAAATATTATCAGTTATAGCTTAAAGTTATTATATATTTTCACGAGTATGCTATAAAATTAAATATCATGAAGAGATTTCACAAATGCGAGGCATTGAAATACGGAATAATTGTAATATTAGTTGTGCAGTAACGCATTTATTTACAGACATGCACCGTTAAGCTCGTGCAGTCGTGCCAAATCTCTTCATTAAACTGGTCGGGCTTCGGCCGGCGGCCTGGGAGGCGCTCGTAGCGGTACCCCCTTGTTTACATTACGGCACTCCATCAACTATATACTTACTATTTACGATCCGACATTACCATAATAGCCAGTTAGTGCATTCAACGCGTACGATGCTGCGATCTATATTCACCGATGTTCTGTCGGCACACAATGCCCAGCTTGGTTCGAACAGCTCAATTTAAATATGACATATTGTTATAGCCCAATTCTAAATATAATGTAATTGGTTTTATATTACGTGTGATTTATCGTCACGTAAAATATTAAACACACACTTGACTATGCAGTCACGCAACGTAATCGATGAGGCGGGTCACGTATATCTATACGCGCATTTTAATAACGGGTGCGTTCTGTTTGTATATAAAAAGTCCATTTGCCTATTCCCTGCAGGTTAAGAGGCTAGTGTTTGATATCTGTATTCGGTCCTGCATACGGCGCTATTGTTTAAGGCCGAATTACTATCGTGAACATAAAATTAAAGACTAATCCGTAGGCTGGAGGAGTATGAGATGCTTATTTGGATGCTCGTGAGGTTGCAGTCTTCGCCGTCAGAGAGCCGGCGGCGTGCGACGAATGCCGATGTGTAATTATATTTAACGTTCATTGCGATTACTGCTTGTTGAATTAAATAGAAACTGTGTCAGAGTGACGAGTGCTCGAGACAGTTGAACTACGCAAAGTATCTTGCGTGCCACTTGGCTACTAAAAACGTCGCTTGTCTAAAGTTGCGATGTTTAGAAGTTTTATTTTATGTTATACTTTCCTTATCTTTTATTATCAGTTTCGACGTCACACAATTTTTTATTACGCACTCAATATTCTATTATTGGTAATGTTAGTTTAATTATTCTTCAATCACGCAGCCTTGTACGAGTATAATTAATTAATTATAATGTTGATGTCTTCAACTATCTACAATAATATACAAACTTTTTTATAAAACGCAGGTGTTCCATTAACACCAGGAAACATTCGTCAAACATTAAGATAAAATGCGGCTACGGTGGCTGAATAAATAAGTCTACACAATCTTACCTACACAAGCATACATAGCCGCCATTTTAAGTGCTCGCAGCGAACATTCGTTTCCTCAATTCACTTTCTTTGTACCGAGCAATTACTGCGAATAAGACATTTAATATGGCAGTAAAAAATAAAATGTTCTTAATTTTCTTAAAATACTTTCTACTTGGAGAATATATAAATCGTTATGTATTTAAATATAAAATACCTATACATCTTGGAGGAAGAAAAACTATGATAACTATGAAGTATCCGACGCATAATGTTATACATAATATATAATAGATATTATATAGGTATATATCAAAGAAACGGGTCTTTTTACAGCTTCTACGTACAAGAGAGCGACACAAACAAATGAATATTGACTTACATTCACGTAAATCGATTTTGTAATTTTACTAATCTCTTAAAAATCTAAAGTACGGACCTATGTAGGTGTTTTAATTAGAAAGGCTGCAAACCCTGATCTACTTGAAATTTTTTAATGTTATAATTTAACTAAATGTCTTATGATTAATTAAAAAAGTAAAGAAACTTTTAAATTAGTATTAACTCTCAAATATAAGTTTTCAATTAATTGTTCCGAGCGACTAATAATTTAGTAGGGCACTACAGCATAGATGAATTTGTTACTAAAAACTGCTAAATGGGTTAGAAGGGCTCGCACAATATTACTTTTTACAATTAACCGTAAAAAGTGAGTAGGAAGTAAAATGTATCCCGTATCAAAGCAGTTGGTGTAAAAACGCAGACACATTTGTTAGTCACGTTGGCACTCGTCCATTAGTCACGTATCACGATCGGCTGAACAAACCGAACATATCGCAAGCTACACATATCAAAATGAAACCCCAGCGATGTGCAAGTAGCATTTTTAAATATCTCATATTTATTTTGAAAGATTTTGTATTTATGATGTTTATAAGTATAATAACAATGTCACTACTTGCTCAAGACAGTTGTCAGTCATGCTGGCATATCCTTGTATGCAACAATCAATTGTTTAAAACGCACCGAAGCTGTGCGGTCGCCACCGCCATTCTCGTCCAACGTGTGTACACGATCGATCTTTAGCTCTTTGACTTTAAAAGTTACCCACTCCGACGTATCCTAGAAAATAAATAACATTTTGTAGTTGCAATGAATTGCATCCAGCTAGAAAAACAGTCACATTTGTCACTTTGGCAGCAATACATTTATAACGGTCAACAGTTCTTAAAGCAAAGACGAAGGTAGTATTTAGGTTTTACTGATATATTTTTGTATTAAAAGCTATATAGAAATATTTTATTCAATAAAATTAAAGCGTAAACGGTTGACTATTTAGAAAAAAACGAACGTAAACGTAAAACGAACGTAAAAGAAAAAAATACTTAGCAAATAAATATTACAGATCCAACAATTTTTAACAAAAGTTTTAATATAATAATAACATGGATATCTTAATATTAAATTACTTCTTGGAAAAAAGAGTAATGTAAAAATAAAAACCTGTTTTAAAAAGGAAATAAGTGAATATTAATTTAGTTTCTTTCACAATTTTCCTGTTACCAGGTAATATAAACAATGATACGTTTCTGCTAACGCTGTGAATGTTAGGAACAAGATTAAGGTAGATATTTGACTCAAATTATTCGCGTAGACTTACAGTCGCATTGATCATTCATATTGGTCCATTAGTAACGATCAACTACATTGAGCGTTCGCACAGAGTAGCGATATGAGTAGTTCCGCAATTATTCCCAATTTTTTAAATATTCATTTTACAATATAACCAAAATAGCGTCACATCAGATACTACCTATCCTTATGGACAGTTAAGTACTATGATTCTTTAAACTAATAACTAGATAGCGTATAGTGGTTATGTATTTAGTATTAATGATCAATATTACATCAAAGGTATTTTTAATTTTTACCCTAACCAATATTTAAAGTGTACAGCGATTATTGTCAAAAATTAGGATAGGTCTGGTATTTGCTGTGCGACACATTAGGGTATAACCGCAGCCGCATTAGTCAGTCGTGTTGGCACTCGTCCATTAGTAACGATCAACTGCACTAACCGCGTGCAGGGATCGGCGCGACGGTACAACGTTCCTTTACTTACGACCAATTTTTTGTACTACGATCAACTTTAAATTTAAAATTCTAACCTTAATACATAAAACGTTCCATCGTGTTTCCGATTTTTACTTCGAATACATTTTTATATTTGCCGTACAAACCATATTTCCTGTCCATATCTAGGCATCATCGAGACTAATAAATCGCAATGATACAAAGATCTCTAGCTAACTATGTATATATCATTAAGTATATATCCACCCTATACTAAAACTTGCATATTTTCGATATAAACGTTATCTTTCCAGTGTCGCAAGTCTCCATACATTATGATACTTTTCATCCAAACTTCTTTCATTCTCATCAACGTCTGCTTCTTTTATAATATCAATAATAATGTATTATTTCAGAAGGCAATTCTTAACTGGCAGTTAAATCGATCAACGCCGATAGAAACATTTTAAGCTTCTACCTAACGACTGTTCTTTAATACCCATGTTTCTGATTAGTTTCACTCGGTCAAAAGTAACTAACAGCAAAGATATACCAATCCTACACTGTATGCTGTTACATTTTAAATCGGTAATATTAAAATGCCAGTTGTACTTGTTTGTGCTGGCTAGAATCCACCGCTCAGCTGCCAGCGGGTTTGTTCGTAGTTGAAACGACGCGAGTCAACTGCTCTGTAAAACTTTTGTTTATCTGAGACTACTGGACGGTGTCTTTGCGACTTTAGAACTTACAAGAGACGAAAGAAAGTTAGATCGTAAGCCTTTAAAAACGGAATTCAAATTGTTTTTTATCAAACTTGCAAATAATAAATTTTTACTTTGAGAGTTGGTACAGATTTCTTTTGGTCTTTATAATAAGCAGTAACCAATGACAAATTGTGGATTGTTAGACTAGGCTGAGAATATTCTTGTGTTTAATCAATAAAAATACTGAAAGAAATGATGAGATGATTATGTTACATACAATGTTATAATTTTATGACGGAACCATGTTATTACTACCAAGCGCTGTACAGTTTAAACATAACGTTAAAACAACACCTATGTGTGAAAGGTAGCATACTGAGGTAAACGCGTTTGATTTTGAATAGTCGCTTTATTGTTGTGTGTCGGAAGCGCCCGTGGGAACATACCCTAATACTAAAACACTGTCTGCTAACAACGGCTATCCTGTAAATAGGCTGGTTTAACGTGTATGCGTGGAACGCAGCCAAGTAATAAAACTTCATGTTTATACTGTTTGCTACGGTTTATAGGTACGACTATGTACATCGGCCGGACGCGGGCTGCCGGCTTGTCCAGCGCAGAACGGACCGGCGAGCGATACACAATTTTCCTGTTGCCGTATCGCAGGTTAAGAAGCAGAATAATGCACCTTTATGTGTACCTAAATAATGATTATCAAAACCACCCTATCTATCTATCTATGTATTACATTACGAAGACATGTGATTTTGGTATCGCTGACGTTTTTTTCACATTCTAGGTTATTATTATGACGTTCAAAACTGCCTCGTTGGTCGTGCGGGTGATAGCGCGACTGCCGATTGGGAGGTCCTGGGTTCAAATCCCGGGTTGGGTACTGCTGGATTTTTCTAATTTAGAATTTCTAGTAGTGACTCAGAG
>DWUN01001191.1:0-17666 GCA_018249975.1 Passova gellias
GTCGCGGTGGCGGCCGCTACTCGCGCTCGCGCAGCCCCGACCGCACGCGCCGCTCCCGCTCCTACACGCCTCCGGAACGGCGCGAGAAAGACAGAGACAGGTATGATCAAGACAATGAGATCGTATTATACCAATGTAATCATTTGCACTTGACTATTTCACGCAGCTTTATTGTAGTTCATTTTTATTGAAATTAATGGAATACGAGAGATGTACTGTAACATTTCTTTTAAGATGGTAAATAATATCTAGAAATACTAACTTATTCCTTAGTCATTAACACCACCATTCATTAAAATATTAGTCACAAGATACTAGTTATTATTTTCAGTTGCTTGCTAAATAGTAATCTGGTTATAACCCTGCAGCCACCGCAGCGAGGGTGAATACGAGGAGGAGCGGTATGTGGACAGGAAGGAGTACGACGGCAAGTGGGCAGACGGTAACGAACCAGAACGTACAAATCACACCGAGGAGAAGCCAGCAGAGCAACCACCGCCCAAAGAGTAAAATTGGTATATTCAAGTCACTGGTGTGTCTTTTTCACTGTTTGATGTAGTCTTTAATAGTAGTTTAAACCTAGATGTAGGTTTTATTTAAGGTGCTGACTCCTATTGTATTACTTTAGTACATGTCGGATGGTATTTTGTAAATATATTATAACCACAGTATATGCTTATAATTTCACTGTTTAATCAACGTATTCTTTTCTTTTGACCCATTGACGATTTCGCCCATTTACTGATTTATAGTTTCTATCTTGTTACGGCTTACTAAAAGGCATAGTGACAATAGAGTATTTCAATTTTTGTTTCTTAAAACTACAGTTACTATGTCACTGTGTGATGAATTGAAACTTAATATTAATAAATTTGATTGAAGTGCCTTTGTGTTTTTATTTAAAACCTCTTTATTATACTTACAAATTGTGAGATTAAACAAGGACTTTTTTTGCTTAGAGCATGATGTAATCCATGTTTAAATACAATTTTAAATTGTTCAGGTCTTCTAGCATAAATAAAAAGCATAATACTAAAAACTGTTTATTGTTCAAGGTTAAAATCATGTTGGCCATGAATCTATGTGCGCTTCCTTTTCTTATTTTTGTTTTTTGTGGTCTTTTTGACATTCCAATACCAAAGTAATTGTGCTACAATTGCACCGTTAGCTAATGTCGAAACGCAGTATGTGAGTATAATAATGGTGTCTCCAGTTTCTTGAATAGATGTGAAAATTCTTGCAATACTTCCTCCAAAAAGAAGGAAACAGGTTGCAGCTGACAGCTGACCTGTACTGCCGTTTTTATAGTTCGTAATAACTTGAATTGACTGAAAAAATAACAGCACAATGTATCATTTGTACACACTAATAAATTATAGCAACTAGTGTTAATTAATTACTCAATTAGGTATAAGACTAGACAAAAGAATGGAACTATTTCTACAATAAAAATTATAGCTTATATTTCTACACATTACTTCTGCAATAAATTGAATTGTTACGAAATAGAATATTAACATTTCAGTATAGATTGTATGTAGGTATAGACACAAACTTCAAGAATAATGGATATGATAATGGTATTTTATGTAATTAGCTGTTACCCATGATAATTTATTCACACGTCATGCCGGTGTTGGGGCCGTAACATCTGTAGCGCTTATTGAATTAAAAGGTGTATTCATGGGAACTGAGGAAATGAGATATTTTTCGCGAAAAAAACTGCCTAGCCACTGTCTAACCCTTCCACTTTCTCCATACCAAAATCACATTGATCTGTTTGCTGTTTTGATGTGAAGGGACAAACACTTTCGCATCTACAATACTAATGAACAATCTGGGCAAAGGTCTAGGTTAAATGAGACATTTACCTTAGCAAACACAATAATAGGCACATTAACAGCCTGCATATTCCATAAGATCTCTTTGGGAGTGTAGCCACCGACTAATACTGCTACAATACATGCGTAGGCAGCTAAGAATAAAGACGCTTTAGTTGGAGAACCACCATAATGTAATACAAGGGCTGCAATAATTGCAGTTTGAATTGCAAGGAATGTTCCTTCACCCCAAGCGCTGAAAAATAATTAATAACACAAATACAATGAGACTATTAAAAAAAATTAAGGATGATGAAATTCGTCATCTCAATGGTACTTGCAATTTTAATTTTAGCTTTACTTAGTTTCTGCCATTATAATTTCACTTACTTTCTCACTCACATCGAAATGGTTAATAGAGATTGAATAAAACTTAATGCTTGTCGAAGTGTACAAAGCCCTATGATTATCTCAGTCTCAAACTAACAAACCGAGGAAGCATTTTTGTGGAATGCTCTTGCAAACAAACACCTGAAATTTCTGTTAAATTTATAAGGCATTATGTCTCATATGATCATAGATCATAGATCTAACAATTTATTTAATAATAACAGGCATTACGCAGCTAGTGGCTGTGTTGTTGTTGAATGTAAAATTGTGGTATTTTCATGTAATCTCCAAACCTGAAAGGGAAATCCATCACATAGCTGTACGCAAAGTTGGCAGTAATTGCACATAACTCCAGGTAGACTCCATAAATACTAATGCCCTGGGCGCTCTTACTGCCGAGAATCTTCAAAATTTGAGGAACTTTCACCAATATCGACCCGGCAATAATCCCGATACCTAGCAATTTGCTTAAGGTACTTTTAAAACAAGGTTCTGCAAACAAATTAACCAGTTAATTGTCACATTATACATAAGCAATTAACAAGTAGATAATATTTACGACTCACCGTCAAGAAAATTAAATTTAATAAAATACTCATTGTAACACTTTTCCGATAACACGGATAGCATAAGACCTTTTACAAATTCCTCCATGATTTGAGTTTATAGAATAATTTAAAAATATTGCGGCTAATTTAATAACTATTCCATTTATAAAATTGATTTAATTCTTATCATCGGTACGGTAAATCACTAACAATATTTTGCTAAGTCAACTGCCAACCTCTCATCGATTGCAACGCTTGGCACTAAGCATAGATAAGAGGCAGGGCGGTATTGTATTGTATTGTCTATGGTAAACAGTGACACATAAGTATGACGTTGACAAATTTTACCACACAATATCCAGCAAGGTTGCCACATGCAAAGCATAAAATATGAAGTCATCATAGTTTTGGTTCTACAAAGCACAGACATTAGTTAATGCATTGAATATACTTTATATATAAATATGTTATATTTATTAAATATGTAACATAGCTAATTTCCTACAACTTGTACGAAATGGACTTAGCAGTTAAGACCATGATGGCGATGATGATGCTCCTTCTTTTAGACAATAGAACTATTATATGTTCGGGGATTATTCAGATGTCTTAAATTGAATTCATTGTACTATTGTAAATGATATGTTATAAACATTTAGTATATAAAGACCTTAATCACTAACTTTACACATTAAAATTATGATTGCGTACATGTAGTAGATAGTCCAAAAAAATTTAAGGTACTCATCGTATCGCATCAAAATGGTTTGTAATAAAATATAAAAAGTTAAATAATTATACGTGAACATTGTTTTGTTCATTATATTACAGTGCAGTCGTGATATTTTCATCTTCCAATTTAAGGACGCAGATACATCCGACGTGCACAAGGTATCCAGACTACAACGAACAGAGTCGTGGCCCTATAATAAGACATGAAAAATAATAGACAATTGTTTTCTTCAACTGTATTTTATTGAACCAGTAATTTCCATGTTCTAATCTAATCTTGAGAATGATCCCCTAATTTATTTCTTCGTCCGGGATGACAAACTGGATAAATTAATCATAAGGCAAAAAATATTAGTACATTTTGAATAATTTTCGTTATAATATGAACAACATACACAAATACGAATCTACAGCCGAGCGCACGACAGGCAAAAGATGGTTTCGATGTTACAGGAAACAGGTTAAAACATATTTAAACAAAAAAAGTTCGTATCTTGCAGATAACACCACAAAATACTTCACATAAATATTACACGTGTAACAGATAATTGTGTAATAAAATCAAAACCAGTTCCTTTTGTAACGCACGAGTTGAACAGTAATCAAAGTATCGGACATGTTTTAAAACTTTTAAATAGATATATCCACGCCGTAAGCATCGTTAAAGGCTTTTTTTGAATAAAAAAACTAGACTTCGTTTATTCGAGAGCAGATAAACGTCAAAATTAACAATTAATAATCTCACGCACTCACAGAACAATAATACATATAAAAGAAAATCAATGAAAATAGATATTATAAGTGATGACGACAAAAACTGTCAAGAGGTTTGCGAAAAGAAACAATATTTTATACAGACGAAAACTTACATTGAATATGTCTATACGATGATCAATTATGTGATATACGATCCACATCTGTTCAGTGCACCTCGACGCATATCTACTGGACGGATTTTTAGGGGATAATACATTTTCAGTTGACATAATATAGTATCTACAAATTTTAAATGTGGAAAATTTATGCAGTACAAAACTTACAATATTACAATGGAAGCTAGTTAAGGACTAAATTCACATCTTAAACGATGGCGAAGGGACCATACGAGACCTTGATGTATGAGCAATGATTACTGCAGAAGATTTAGGCTACTTGTCACGTGTCCGTAACAATGAATACTATGTTTCAATAATGTAAACAGCTGAAACTTGAAGCATATGCGTTTGAAAATAAGTCTCATATCCCTTCACCATCTCGAAATATCTTACCTAAGACATTGAACATCTTTATGTACCAAAAAGCTCTACCTTATCTACAACAACCGTATAACAATTAACTAGTTTTCGTAAAAGAATATTATAACCACGGGCGTAGACGTAGCTCTGTCGTGGAGGGGAGAGCGTTAGTCCCCGATCTTCATACAGACAAAAGCAAAATTCCAAACACGTCTATCATCCGATAAGAATTTACACAAAGCATTTACAAGAATTTACGCAAAGAATTCATCCTATTTTAATTTCATCCAAATTATTACCGATCGTCACCAGCCTTATGCATACCGCTTGAACACTTCAGCCACCAAAGAAACTGCCTAATTATAGGTACATATTTTTAACTACATTATCAACGTTTGGCCGCGATCCTATAGAAAGAAGGCTTAGACTATGCCCCCTTGCTTTGATGAGTCCGAGTTTGTCCAGCAACTGAATGGCTAGATAACTCAATGACGAAATGTCAATATTAGCGCCAATACCATCTTGTTAACATTGCACGATACTCTGGAAATATCACACTAACAACACGTGAAAATCTATATTATTCCCTCCGAGACCGACATCTCGACAAGTATCTCTGCCGACTTCATTGACTTATCTTCCTTTCGCTCTGTGAAAGTTTTGTCATATATTTAACAAACCTATCATGTTTATTGGGGATCTAACCGGACGGTGGACGAAACGAGCTCCCTTCTAGTCAAAACGACTCGGAGAAAATATTAGAACTACATAATAACATATATGTTACTTTGCCAAGGACACAACATGAGTTAATATGGTGCAGACGTCACACTGCTCGTCAACTCTGAACTAATGAAGTCACGTGAGCCCAAGTGCAAAATAAAACGAATAAATGTGTGAAATTTGAAATATTCATTATAAATGAGGCTAAAGATGCAATAATCGATAAAGCAAGCAGTAAGAAATCAGCTAGTGACAGATACTACAATCATAGTGATATGAAAACAGTATGTTTCAATTTACCAATATCTTGGCATATTAGAAATCCATATACCTAACGTGGGGAACCCCAGTGTAATTAAACTGGAATAATACCAAAATTCACCACGTTGTTGCGCACTGACCACTTTTAAGACAAATAATAATAACAATGCATTTAGTTTCTTTTCCTTCATAATGAGATTTTTTTTTTGTAAAGTAATTCTATTTGCTTACGCGTGGATGATTTGTACAAGCGAGATAGAACTAAAAGGAATCTAGTATATTAAAAATTGAAAAGGTGAAGGTAAGTCTGTTCATCCTATCATTTTGCTCACTGACTCATCCATTCTATGTATCGGTTATATATTCCTGTCTTTATTGCAAAGCTAGTCCTTATAGGCTATGACTGTATGGACATATTGTATGTACCTTCTTCCATTTGATTTAATCTTAATTATTAACCCTAAAATTGACTCTACTCTAGCAATCTGAAAAAAAAAGTGTAAAATATGTAATTGCGAATACTAATACTAAATTAATTACTAATTTTTTAGAATTGTCTCATTGCTTGATTACTATTATGAAAACGATGTTAAGTATTATATCAGAGCGGTTTCAAGGAAAACGACAATTTGGGCCTAGAATTGTTCTTCCCGAGGATCTTCTTTTGTTCCTCCTTTATTCTTTTCTCTTGTTCCTTTTTCAATTTTTGTCTCTCCTCGTCCATTTTTCGTTGTTCTTCGATCATCGCTAACCTTTCCTCCGCCTGTAAAAATAAATAACACATATCATCGATACATTCTTTTTATTCATCTTGAGCAATTACAAATGCATTTATTTTAGTTGGCTTAAAGACAAGATTAGTTCCTTAATTAATAAAAATTAATACAATCAAAAATTAAAATGGCTATGAAGTCTTTTTATGTGACAGAACTGACACTTACCAACTTGCGCTGGGCTTCCTCAATCTTTCTATTATTTTCGGCCATGATCTCTTCCAACTCTTTCCTTTTACGAGCTTCTTCTTCCTGTGCGATAAAATAATTATATTAACAGAAAAGCAAGCAGCTATTGGGCACATACAAATAAAAAATTATAACACAACATTTAGTGTACGCTATCATTGTCATCATGGCTGCCGTTTAATTGTCATCATCATTTCACATATGTTTTGTGTAATTAATACACATCAAAACTCAATTTCAATACAAAACCAGTAAATTTTGAACATTAGCATCGTGTAATAATGGATATTCCTAACCTCTTATTTTTCACATGAGAAGTCTGCCAGTTTAATAGTGCGATAACAATGGGCATAGATACGAAGTAACAACAATTGCCTACTTCAAAAATAAAATTTTGTTATACAAATAATAGTTCAACAAATACCTTCGACATTCAGGTTGGGTCCTCAAAGCCGCGTCCCCCATAAAACGCTTACAGCTTCTGGGTCTTGATAAGTCTTCCGACCTGACTTATAGACTACGTGACTGCCGATGACAGTCAAGTGAACAGTTTTAAAATGCTAGCCGGTCACTTTCACGGCACCTTACCGTTAGGCATATTGATAGCAAAGTGTGCCTCATGGACATAAATGACATGTATGTAGACATCAATTCGATACGTATCAAACATTAAAAGACTTTTGTGTCTCAATGAGTGACAAGTGTCTTTTTTTTAAAATTAAATTTAAGGCAAAATTCTTGTAAGCACTCGAACTACACCTGACTGGACCTTTAACAGATATGATCGAAATAATACTTTTATTAGTTTGGCTTGTACATAAAGTCTGTATAGATATTATTCGACATTGTATTTGGAAGTTAGCATGTTTATTAGCATACGGAACAACGTGAGTCATTCGCGAGGTGCGCATGTCGCGTGCGGGAGCAAGTACGTGTTGCATTGCTTCCACACACGACTGGGGTGTGCTGGTCGCAGTTACCTGTCTCGCCATTTCCTCGCGCCGCTGTTGCTCTCTCTGTCTCTCTAGTTCCTCCATCATCTCCTTCTCCATCTTGCGTTTCGCCTCTTCCACTCTTTTCGCCACCTCTTGCTCTATTTCGTCTTTACGTTTCTCCAATTCCTCTTCGACGCGCTTCTTCACGAGCAGTTCGATTCTTTTCGCTGCTTCTTCTTCGACGACCTGATGTATGACGAAAGACGTGTACAAGACCTTAATTAAATTCTTCTACAAAACAGTACATCACAGTCATTGTTTTTAGACATCTCGAAGTCATGGAGATAGCCTGGCTTTTATAGCACTGACATGGTGACATTCCAAAAACTACAATTCAAATTAATCAACACTTGGAGATTTTTTATTTATTTACATTTATTATAGCTGATGTATTCTTAAATAATTATATTGCCGTAATAATGGCTTTTCTAATCTCAACCGCTTATTAGATTAGTTTGTATGAGTTCACTGCAGAATCACAAATGTTTTTTTTAAATTTTTCAATCAGATTTTCATTTCAGTTATTAACAAATTGTTGCTGGTTGTTATCATTAAGTAATAGTAGATAAACTTTGTTAGAAATGTTCACGGTTTTTTAAATGCCCTAAGGCCTAACCTATATCCCAACAAAGTGTACAGGCTGTTTAACTCAAGTAGAAAGACACATATTCTGGAATCTGTTTTTGTTTGGATCTAGGTAGTCGTAAATAAAGCTAATGAAGCTTTAAAGCTGAAAGCTTAATGTGTTCCCGTACTTGTTAAGAAAATAAATCATATAACGTATCACATCACCATGTCAAAGCAAACATTTGTTTACTAACCTTTTGTTCAGCTTCCCTTACTCGTCTCTGTCTCTCCATCTCCGCTAGCCGATCTACTTCGTCCATTTTATTACGACTCTTGCTCTTCTTGTGTTTACTTCCATCGTATGAGACTTCACTGCAAGTTGACGAAGTTGGGGAATGTGATCGTTTCCTTAAAAACAATACCTTACAATTAACATAAATTATATTTAACGTATCAACGCTACTTTTATAAGCCACATACCTTGATTTGGAACTTCTTTCCCTAGATTTATCAACATGTTTAGAATTCCTACTGCGTGATGATGATCGATCCTTAGATCGGCTTTTCTTCCTGGAATGTTTGCTGCTTTTATGGTGACGCCTAGGCGATTTACTACGTGTACGTGAACGACCCATACCTATCAACTGTATAATTGATAAGTGTATTAACAAAAATATATTTATTTTAGTTTAATATGCATATATGCAGATCACTTCATACACTCAAACTCTATTAGCACTATAATATATATAAAATTTATAGATGTTTTATCTATGCAAGCACTCAAACTTGGTTGTGTTGCCAGTAATATTTTGAAAATTCTACTGTTACTCTTATAACAGACAACTGATTTTGAACGAAATCAATTATTTTTAAAACAGATAAACTATTACATTTATAGTTAGGTATTACATTAATAATGCATAATATATTTATGATTAATTAATTATTATAATAATGACCAATCATTTGTTTTAATTATAACTAAATAATGATATATAATGTATTTTTTTTATAAAAGATAACAAAAAAATATTGAGTTTGTGACGAAAATGAAAAAGGTTATATTATTGCATTGCATTCAAATACATTTTCAGATGGTCGTTTTAATATTTTAGTACATCATAATACAATTTGTTTGCGAAGTGCGTGCATATTATTTTTAATTTTAATTTTGTCCTTATCGTATGTCGTATCGTACTTGGTGCCTTCCGCCTACACATGAAGGACCAGGCGCGCGGTATAATAATAATAATTATTATTATTGATAAACTCTTCGTACCCTATTGTATTTGTATTCTTATCATTTATAGATAAAACTGGAACCATTGATTCTTACATCCTTTCATTGTAGCTGTTAATGAAGTAATACAACAGTGTCTAATCAATTAAAAACGGTAATTTCTTAACTAGCCCAATGGCTGATAGAGAAATTATGCATTGCCAGCAATAGGTGCTATACTTTCTACTGCACAATTCGTACCAGTGCCTTGCTATTACCAATTTAAGGATCCGCTTCATGTACATTTACATTAGTAAATAACGTAAGCGGCTTATTTTTGTAACAACTTAAGTCAGATTTGAATAGAAACTTTTATTGTACCTTGCATCTATGATTCTACTAATTAAGTAATATGTCTTATAGGTACAACGGCGAAGGGAATATTCCAAGGAAAACTTGTTTTGAATTTATAGACAGACACCGTACAGATCTCTTTAAAATTATCTTTACGGTAAAATTTGCCAATGTACACTTTCATTCTGTGAGGAAACTTGATTATAGAGTTCGTTAAGCTGATAATAGCATACCATAACGAGTGTAAAGAATCTTAGTACATCTAAGATACTATTATTATTATTATTTTTTTTATCATTGTTTAAATGATTGATGTGGAATCGTATATCACAGAGTGTATAAAAAATTATTTAATAAATTAAATAAATTACGTAATAAATTTATTTGCTTAGTACAACAGTTATAAAAGTAGATAAAAAGGCGTAACAATTGTACCTATTGTTATGCATGCTACGTACGAGTATAATATGTAATTATGATGTGTATATATTTAAAAACTTTGTTCTGTACGACGATCGATTAAACGTTCCTTTTCTTTCTGATTAATAAACGTTATTAATTTAGAAGTTGCTTGAAAAATGTCATCTTCATATTTTGTTGAATTATCTGCGGGAGATTTTTTTAATGCGGTCTTAGTTTTGCTGCTCGGATAAACGCTGTAAAGCGTACTTCTTACGTTGACTGGTTCTATTTGAAGGAAGCTTCCCTTACCTTGTGGTCCATCGTCTAGTTTACTGAATTTGAAGGACTGTTTATTTGTAGCGATTTCAGCTTCGGACGTGAAACGACTTGTTGACTTTTTTAATAGAGATTTAAAATCTATTACGCTTTTAGCGCTCTGTACACTACAAGTACAGTTTATAGACTTCTTTGAAGAAGGAGACGATAAGGTGTCTTGTATTGGAACGGATGTTGAGCTAACACTCCCCTCAGACGTTATTCTGTCCATCAGCTCATCGTCCAGATCCTTCGTATGAACGGCGGCGTTAACATGATTTGTAAATTCGAGGGTACAGGTTTCTTTTTCATTTAGATCTGCCTCGTCATCGTCTTCCGGCTCCACCATGATAGTGTCTAGTTGATAAAACTTTTTCAACTTCGCCAGTATTTCCTTCACGTCTCGCTCTTCGTCTATGTCAGCGTCGTCGTAAGACTCCTTTAATTCGATATTGCCTCTGTAGAAGTAATCATTAGGCAATGCGTATCCCCGTATTACCAACTCAGCTGCGCTGCCGTAACGTGGAATGCTTATAGGTTGTCGGTAAATACATTCAAACTTTCCTGTCGACGCTTTGGGATCACCGGCCCGGTCGATCACAACTACAATGCAAAATAAGACTTAATGACCTTTATCATAACGTCAAATCGGATATGTTACGATCGTTCGAACCAGGATAATGTTAATAAAAACTTATCAGTAACACATATTTTATTAATAATCTGAAAACAGAAATCCAACGGCATATAATATGAATCACATGTCATAATCATATGAGACTGCACGGTTATTTACTTTGCTGTATGTTGTTATAAGAATAGTTTATGTAGATCTGTACACGAGTTATCTAGTTATAGAGCAATACACTCTATGACCAACCCAGAGTGGAGCAGTGTGGCTTTAGGCGTATAGAGAGACAGACAGATGCGTGTCTTGCACTGGGTATGAAACGCTTGCAGCCAAACATAAATTTATAAAAGAATTGTTTACCGGATCAATTTATAATCGAAAACAATTACATAAATATATAGATATTTATTATATTACATCAGGAACAGATAATGAACAAGCCAAACGCGGAAGGAAACATAATATTGTGATAGGTTTCGCTTCACTCAGCGCCTCTGATCCTCTTATATTACTGAACAGTTAAATAAACAAGTAAAGTAGAGTTTAGTGTTAGTTGAAAGAAAATAATCAACATTTGATATAGTATTTGTAGGTAACTAGTTGGTAGATCAACTATACATACACTTACTACAAACTATTTGATCAAATTAATTTATGTACCAGGTATTTATAAGTTTTAATCAGGTACGTTTGTATGAGGGTAAATTCTTTAGCAATATGCTATTCGTATTTAAAAAAAATTACCTTTTATTATATCCGCTACGACTGCTGGACATATTTTCGCAGTCACCTGCGTCGTGTGATTTAAGTCTGGACACGAATTAATCTCAATCAACCACGGCCTATACTCCTTGTCTAGGATGAAATCGCAACCGTAAAGTTCGAAACGGTTCTTGCAAATGGATAAGGAATCCTGGCAACTTAACATTATGCCTATAATGGATCGCATCATACCGGGATATATCAAATTATCCCACACCTTGTCCCTCCCAATCTTTATCAGGTAACTCTTATATTTCTCCAAGTCCCACATATTGTTCTGTGGCAATTCCACGTGACGCCCTTCACAATTGTTGTATTTCCTCTGTACCGCATTATTAGTTAGGTGTATTGATTCGTGATAGTTCTTCAGATTGTATCGTTGTGAACTGAACTTCAAATAACAATCTCGATACATCCAAATTATTAACGGATATGTACTGGTCACCAGATAATATTGGCGTATGTCAAATTTGGTTTCGTAAATTAGCAGCGGCTCTTCTGCAAGAATTTAATATTAAAAACATCGAGAATACTTACACGATCGTAATTGACTACCAATTAAGTATGAGTAAATAAGCTCGAGCCGTATTTAAACAGAATTAAAAGCTTCTCTTACCAATATATTTTTGTACGACGTATTTGGAATTCGCTTTCTTAAGTAAGTTCGTGATCACGCCTAATTTAGACGCCATTCTAATACCCCTGCCTCTCGAACAATGCGCCGGCTTGATAATCCAAATATTATGACAGCCTTCGCAACTCAACTGTGGTCGATATCTATGGATCTCTTTCAACAAATACTTCGCATAGCTCAGGTATAACGGTAACTTATTACTTTTGTCTATTTGAAAAACATCGTTCTTGGCAATTATTTGATAATATTTCTTCAAAAACGAATTCCACTGACCCGAACTGGCGGTAACTAATGTCCGGTCGATATCTTTGTTCTGTTTTCGAAATAAATATTCCTTGCATCGATTCAATGCAAAGACAATCACGTTCATTGATATCGTGCCAGTTTTCAGAAATACGGGTCTTTCGTTCGCTACCATAGAGAGAATCCACTTAAGCAGGCTCGTGCACGACGTGATTTTGAAGTCTTTCACAAAGCTTTCTATTTCCCCAGTGTCATAACTGTTGTACGTCCTGGGGCTGTTAACTTCGGCTACATCTTCTATATAAAACCAATAATTTCTTTTTATGGATGAACACAAACCTTGCTTGGAAGTCCACAGAGCATCTGCCTTTAATTTATTCACTATTGTGTTACATTCTTTTGTCATATCAATAATGAAATTGTCTCGGGTCTCATCTCGAGTGCGCCACACAAAATTCGGGTTATATTTATCTATGAGATTCGAAAGCAGCAATCTTTCCAATTCACTGTGAATTTCATTCTTATTGGAAAACGTTCCATTCCGTATTCTGGAGAGATTCATTCGATTCGCTGGAATTTTTTCAATCCATCCTCGTTCCAATAAAGCCTTGCGTACGGCGTTGCAACTGCCGTACACCGAAAATATCTTATTTTCTTTTATAGCGATAGCTGCTAGGTTTTTTAGTTTAACATATCGCGTAGATTTTGTTTGACAGCTGCATATAACATAGCTTTTCTCTTTAGGAGTCAGGCCCGAACAGCGAAATGCACTGTTGAATGTCGTCTTAGGCAATTTAATCGAATCCATGTTGCGACTGGTGTTGTGCGCAAATCGGTTAAAAGGAAATTTCTTTACTTTGCTCGTGGAGCAAATCATGTTTTTCTGTAAACAATTTATATAAAATATGCGTTTCAATGTGAACAATTAAAGAATCATATTGAGAGTAGCAATTTAACGGGGAATTACGGAAACAGGTGTGACGCCAAGCTTAATGCCGGTTGCATTGAATAAGTCTTCATATTTCAGTCTATTCTGTCTTTTTACGTGTTTTTTTCCTTCTCTCTGAAGAAAAAAGCTATGATTTAACTTTGAAAATTTGTATCAACACATTCAAGTACCTATGCAGGATTTAAATGTAAGACATCAAATATATTACCTTTTTTTTACGTATTAATCTTTTCTTTTTGGATGGCATCGTCGGAGTTTAATCATTCTTTTAAGAAAGTAACTTGCAAAAATAAGTAATTATTTTCAATGGCTGGCTTCTTTATTAATATGGTAATTATGTATACTCGAATACGTACTTGAATATGTTTTTAAATCATACGAAAGATTTTCTATGTCTTTGTTGGTTTATATTTTTTGTGAAGATTTATACAATTTAAATTTTTCATCGTTTACGTTACAAGTACATTGTAAGTTCATGTTATGACTTATGACAACATCACTTTATCAGATGTCTTGCGACAGTTCCATGAAGGTTTTTGCCAGTATTCAAAAAAATCTGACATTTCTTATATGGAATTTGTGTCGGGATGCATCGGATTAGGAACAAGAGGTGTGGAAGGAAATCTGAAAGTTGAGTAGACACCGCAGCGTTACATAAAAATAAAACGTATTTTTTTATTAATAGATTTAGAATATGAAGTTTACAACAATTTGGAAAAAAATAGATATATTACACACATATCTAATTAAAGCAGATAGAACATTAGATTAACAATTATATAATGCTTTAGCTCGAAATTGAAATGCTAAAATATTTCCATTAGCAATGTTCCTTTGAACGGCGAGAAACACGAGTAGAAGCTTAAAGATTTTGTGAGACTATTTAATTAGAGGGAGCTTTTCGTTTGAACATCGAATGGCGCGGTTCGTCGTTCAAAGGCGTTACAACTACACGATACGGGGCATATATAGACGTGCAACTTTTGGAAAACGTAATTGTCTTTTGTTTCGCCCTATTCTCATCTCGGAGCTTACAAATACTTCTGCCGATAGCGCTTAACTTTTTAATGGGGTTTGTATCGTCTGAACTGCGAGAAGTGAGCGGCTCCAAAATCTGTTTGTGATTGGAATTCACCACGCTCGACTTAGTTTGCCTCAACGGCACCACGCTTTCAGAACGACAGGCAATTTTATTCTGAACGGAAATCGTGGAGCGGAGAATACTGGCCGTCTCTCGTTCCCATTCGATGGGGTCAATATAGCACCGTTTGTTACCGACCGACCTGTCAGTCTTGGGTTTCTCTGCTTTGCGAGCCGATTCCGTCCGGTACTTGCCGGTGAAATTGACGGACCGGATCGTGTCGGGACCACAGCACGAGTGAGACACGATGCGTCGTTTACTTTCGGTATTTTTTTCGCGACTTCCTCGATGTGTCCTAAAAGAGAGCGCGGACGTTTTACGTTTTTTTGATGTGTTTTTTAGTGTAAGCCCTGACTTTACTACAGTGACCGCTTGGCGTACCGTGAGCGTCTCCTTAGGACCTATCACTATGCCGTCTTTATTCGTTGGTAGAACGTCGTACGGATTCAACCACGATAGGAAGTCGGTTATGATGGGACCGCTATATTCCGAAGGCACTGGTAGATCTACGTCGGGGACATCGCCGGCGGGTAAACGCGGCGCCAAGGGGGTCACGCTTCTCG
Organism: Passova gellias; assembly: GCA_018249975.1. Taxonomy (NCBI): domain Eukaryota; kingdom Metazoa; phylum Arthropoda; class Insecta; order Lepidoptera; family Hesperiidae; genus Passova; species Passova gellias. Next base: position 15,450 of record DWUN01001191.1, read on the forward strand.
TCTCGTGTTTTCGCTCCTTCGTCTTCTTGATGAGCCGTTTTCCATTTATGCACAGCGATAAGCCGAGATACGCCGGAGCTTTCGGTATGATCTGTCTGTACGCCAGCTCGAACGTCCCCGTATCAGCGTCCGGATTATATCGTCGATCGAGCACAACTGTTGACAAACGAAATGTTGTTACATTTTGTGTTCTTATTGTTCTTTTTCGTCCTTATTTAAGCAGATATAAACTCATTGTTTTTATATCTTACTTGCCTTTGATGACGTCTTCGAGACATTGCGGACAAAGCCTGGCCGTGACAGAAGTGGTTGGGGCTAAATCAGGACTAGAGTTGATCTCGATAAGCCAGGGAGTGAAGTCTTCAGTTAACATGAAGTCTGCACCATAAAGTTCGAAACTGTTTTGCCTTTTATCCATTGTGTCTTGGCAAGCCAACATGGCTCCAATGAGGCATTGTTTCATCCCAGGATAAATTTTAGTGTCCCAAAGTTCGTGTTTACCGATCTGTCTTCAAAGTCCAAAGAAATTATTAAATTATTATTCACGTTACTATTGAAGAACATGATATTTCATCTTTACCTGAGGTAAGCTTTAAAACTGTGACAGTCCCACATATTCTCATCGGGCAACGCTTTATCTCGATTGCAGTTATTCTTGTATTTAGATTGTACAGCATTGTTCGTGAGGTGAACAGATTCGTGATAATTCGACAGGCTGAAGATCTGCGAGCTAAATCTGAGATAGCTGTCTCTGTAAATTCAAAATGCACGGTCATTGGTTGCCACTTACTTACCAACGGCTTATGTAAACATGTTTCGAAGTGTCTTACTTGTATAACCAGATCGTTAGCGGTTGGCTGTTTGTGATCAGAAACCATTGTCGTATATCGAATTTTGTATCGTAAATCACTAATGGGTTCTCTGCAATTGATTGTAATAAATTTCAAATTATCTAATTACTCAGGATCAAACAAAATTATGTGAACCGAACGCATTCAATGACGATTACCGATATATTTTTGTACAACGTATCTAGTTTTCTGTGCCGGTATATTGATGAGACCTATAATGTCCTTGATGTTATTCATCAGCTGAATGCCTTTGCCACGACATTTATTTCCCGGCTTCACTATCCAAATGTTGAGAACCCCGTCTATGTCTATCTGAGGAACGTATTTTGCTACACTGGCCAGTACTTTGGTCGCTTTTCTCTCCAATTGTCTGCGAAAAAATATTCACTTGCAATTATCTAGTTTCGACGTATTTTATTGACTTAGAATATGTTCGTTTAAAATTAGATCTACATATATCAAGTATAATAAAACACGAATTGACGTACTTGATGTTAACATTTTTATCCTCCATGAATGTAGCTTTTTCGTGTACCAGAAGATAATGATGCGTAAGAAATTGATCCCACTCGTGCTCCCACACGTGCGGAGACTGATCCTCCTCCTCATCAATATCTTTGTGAGCAAAGAATGAAGCGTATTCATTCATTCTACTTATTGCAAATTCTATAGCACTGAATGGCACTTTCCCGTAATTTGTTATTAGATTTTTATCACCGTTGTCCTGTAGAGTATTTGATAACCACTTAATTATACTGATACAAGCGGTTATTCTAAAGTCTTCGATGAACTCTTCAAGATTGTCGGAATTGTATATGTTGTAACATCTCGGAAATTTTGTTAGAGCGACACCCGGTTCAGTGTACCAATGCATTTGTGTCAATGACGTAGTCAAGCCTTCTTTAGTTGTAAAAATGGATCTGGAAAATCTGGAAGAGCAAAAACTTATATGAACGTACAAAAAAGTATCATAAAACTAAATGCTTGCTTGCTATAAGGCGAATCGTACGCAGTATATAGAAATAAATCTGACATGAAGTTAATTTAATTTAAATACATCGTTTAGTTATAGATTGTGTAACCTGCTTATGATGACCTCCTTATTGCTGAGCAGCCAGTCGTATTTGTCTCGTTTGGTCGTCCAGAGAAAGTCAACGGAATGGTGTTCCATGAATTTGTACAAAATCATTCTTTCTACTTTCGAGAGCTCCTTGCCGGATACCTTTTTTGGATCCACATTCGTTGGCGGGTGTCGGACCTCCAACGTATAAGTGCGTAATGAGTTTAAAAATCAATCAGTATTCAACAAGCACGCGCATGTTATATAAGCTAAACATTATATAAATACAAATGCATTTTCTTCTGG
>DWUN01001192.1:0-17664 GCA_018249975.1 Passova gellias
TGTGCAGTCCTTAAAAAGTGACCGGCGTAAAATTGATTATTTTACAGTACCGAAGCCACTTGGGTTATTTATGCGACAAGGTTCTGTCAACGATATTTCTTACGATCTTTAATAATTACACAACAGACGCAAAAGTAATTTTTATATCTGTCTGGAAGCTTTTTTCGTTAAAACCGATGACCCGATTTTAAGGGAATTTAATATGAAAATAGTTGGAAATCTGAGGAAGGATGCACGATGTCTTTACACAACAAAAGTTTTTAGAATAGAAGGGGGATTTTTTGTAGCAAATTTTATTTCAAAAAGTTGTTAAACCTGTGTTTACTTACACTCAGAAGAAGCGACTCGGTACATTTATGTATTTATAATAAATTCAGCAGTAAACATAAGTAAATGTAAGTATTTGTAATTGTAACGTAAAGTAACTAAGAAAAGAAATGTAGTGTAAAGTACTAGCAACGTTACTAACAAAATGAATTCCTTTCAAATACATCTATCAAAGTCACCCTTATCTCAGTGTTGCTAGCCGGCACGTGCCAGCGATCTGTATCGCTCCGCGCTTCACCTGCCGAGTCCGAATCGCCGCGGGTCGTAATGCGAATACCTTGCAAGTTTATTTAGAGGAAATAAATTTAAAAGGATTTTAGAGAATTGCATTCGATGAAATTATTGCTCAAATTTATTCTAGATTGAAAATAGATAAACCAGCTCAAATTTATTGTTACTTTGGATAAGTAAAAGTAGATAAAAATGATAATTTAGAAGACTCAAAGGATAGTATCAAGAAGAAGTTCACAAAAAAGATATGATCAAAGTAGAAACAGCCGATACGCGTCGGCGATCTGGATCGCCTCGAGCTTCAACTACCGTTTTCTATTCGTATCGTATTATGAATTGTTTTCAGTAACAGCTACAACTACATTTACGGGTAATAATATTTTTTTATACATAGGCTGACCAATAGGCAAACGAGCCACCTGATGGTAAGTGGTCACCTGTGGACATTTGGAAGACTAGAGGCGCTCACTAACGCGCTGCTAGCTCTGAAGCACTCCATTATCGCCTTAACACATAGGGAATACGATGATCAGGAGCTAATTCCAAATTTGCACGATCTCGACAAAAAAGAGCGCCAAAGACGGGCTGCTAAGGATTGCCTCGTTGACCAAGTTGTGAGGGCAGAAGTTCGCCTTACTGCCTGATCCGATCTAAAAATTGGCAAAATGCTATACAAGCATTGTAAAACATGCTTTTTAAAATTTTACATAAATATATTAATCCCAATCAAATTGACACTAGACATAGTTTTAAAAACTATGTATAAGAAAGGCTAATATAACTAAAGTATTGTAAAAGAAAAGGTTTGTTGTAAGTAATGTAACATGAAGAACATAATATGTCTTGTTTTCCATGAATATTAAGATCAATGTGTATTTTACCATAGTACTCGTACATCTAGCTGGCACGTGTTCGGGGTACATTGGAGTGAGCGTCATCTGTTTTGTTGAATCGCTACATCTCATAAGTTCTACCTTGCAATGTATTCAGTGAGATGGAGAAGAGTAAACGAATATCCTCACAGCATACACTTTGTTGACTGAGACATGAAATTTTTAAACGCGTGCATATAATATTTGATAAATATAGACGAAGCAAAACATATTTCCGGGACGTTTTTTCGAAATCGACGACTGTATTAATTATTATTTTATTTGATTAACGGTAGCACCTACTTGTTTTTTGTGTTCCAGTTCAAAAGATTTGGTCAGTGTATAAAGATTTTTTTTTATGGTTCAATTTCTTTTTAACCCATATTTTATTATACTGATAAGCAATACCTGTACAAAATTTCTTTGACGTGCCTTATTTTTAAAACCGAATACTTAAATAAGTAAATAAGAAATATATAATTGTATTAATTTTTATTGTTACAGTTAGCTAAATCACGTCAATTTACAGCAACGTGACATTGCTAAGTGAATGTCTAAGCTATCTTAACGGTGACTCGATATAACCAAGTGAATAGAATTCTGTTTCATGAATATTTCAGCGGAACAGAGTTAATGAAGGAAGTCTCCTTTGTGCCGAACTGATAGGTTGATTACGTATAACCTGACGAGGGACTCGCTCGCTAATGTTACCAGATACGACTTGGGATAAGATTAATGGAATATTCGAGGATAATGCAATCAGGTAAGTGATTCTGCAAAGTGCGTGATATACATATATGTTACTAAAAGGATAATTGGACAACCCTTTAATATATCTCACGTTTTATTATACTCGTATTTTAGATGCAGTATTCTGTAACTGTTTGTTATTTAATTTATTTTCTTATTCTTAATGATACACTTTTACAATATAAAAGTAACTAAGTAACAAAATGCCTAATGAGCTTTTTTACCAGTGAACCCTGGGTGGATGAGAAGAGTTTATGGCAAATGCAAAAGCTATATACTATATACAAACTTACATACGAAATACATAATAGATCCTGTACTACATATTACATAAAATAAAGGGTAGGTATTATCCATACATATAATATCTATAATTATTACACATATTCTCTAAATAAATTTTTCAATCAACGTCACATGAAGAATTTTAAATAATAGTCACGGACAACATTATCAGTTTCATTGTTGTATTGTAATCCTTATTATTTGTAGTAAAACTAATAGGAGTAATATGCTTACCCACCGCATCTTATCTAATCTAACCACAAGCTATGTAACAATACATGGGCACCGTTGGGTCGGCGTCACATTTGACGCTCAAACGAGCGCGTGTGCAGAATTAATGGCGCAGGAGCCAGTCGGGCGCTTGCAAAATACGGTTTTCAGTGAGGTTACTCTCACTTTGTATTAAATAAGATTTGTTGATGTACAGTACCTGGGATTCAAAAACGATACGAATCAGTAACAATTATTACAATACGTTCAACACATACATTATCTCGGCCTCAATCACCACTAAAACTTATGTCACTCTTCGACATGGGTCTTCTTTCATAAGGTGGATAAAGAACAATCTATCACACTTACGAAATTCGGATTAGCAGACTTCAGACTAAGATGTGACAATATAGTTAAGAACTGTAAGGTGTGCAGGTTTGCTCACGATCCTCCCCACATTTTAATTTATTGTTAGCTTACTTACGTATGTAACTGTTTAAAGGTAGGTGTGTGCAAGGATTTCAACGCCTGATCTCCGCAGCGGGAGCCTGAAACAAGCCATCATTTATCAGTTATTTCTGTAAAATTAAATTACATTGTGTATGCTACGTGCAAATTTAGTCGTTCTACGCCTCAAAACAGTTACCTAACTAAGATACGTGCGGCGCATGTGGTAGCGTCTCAATTGACACGCTCATCCGCACGTGTACGGAATGATTACTACACGGCCATGTGGTTTAGTTAATTTAGTAACTAAGTATATAACATAACGCGTACTAATTGTGAAAAGAAATAAAAACTGCTTCGCTGATTTTCGGGATTATTTATAATTCTGATGTAGGATTTTGTTAAGAGATCGCTTAAATTGTATACACCTGTAATGCGTGAAAAAGTTAAAAGTCATTATAAAAAGTTATTGCAGTCACAAGTTTCGAATATTAGATTAACACTACGAAATATCCGTAGATTTTTCGTAAATATGTACAAAATTACTCATGATGCAAATTGTTATATTTTTAAAATAAATAAATAAATAGCTTTGATTGCACGAATTGCAAATACCTGATAAGGTAAAATGAGAAGGAAAGGAATAAAAATTAGTTAGGTCACAAAATATAAATAGCAATACGGAAATACATAGTTATGTGTCAGCTATGTTCTTGACTCGAGTGACTACATTTAAATATAAAATTTCTTCATAATTAATTCCCTCTTCGTGTGTGGTTGTATCATAAATTATCAATTCAATTTAGGAAGGAAACAACGCATCAATAACCGCATTAATAAACAAAGCATTGTCTCGAAACGCAACAGCCATTCGCTAATCCACAGCGTGCAATAAAGCTCAAGTTCGCGAAAGCTCGCTCACTGAGTCGGCGCGAAATGACATCGAGAGTGGGGGGGACAGTGCCCTCAAGGATACCGGACGGGGAGGGTGTGTTCCGTCGCGATCCGAATACATCGCGATGTCGCGCTAAACTATTCGTACTGTTTACATTTGCCAAAACGATTGATGTCAAATTTTTCTATCCAGATGTTATAGGTAGTTCTACGTTTGTATAGATCTTAATTAGTGACTATGTGAAAGAGCAGAGTGCAGTGACGGTAATCAGTAGAGTCAAGCATGGTCGCGGGACCAATTAACAGAGATAAACGTGCAAACGACCAGTCGAAGACAACAATACTTTTGTTCCTCTTGCTCGCATTTCCACACGCAAAAGGTAATTGATTTTGTTTTGTCTCTTTTATTCAGATAAAGAACCCGACGCCGTAATGAAGTGAAATTGATAATGATGTAAAACAACGATAATGCACTCCGACCATAAAGTTATAAGATATCGGTCTACGTTCATTAACTTTTTCTTGTTCGGAAAAAATGTTTTTTACTTGTAAAACTAAATTGAATTCTCATCTCGTTGCTTTATTGTATAATAATTGCATGCAACAATCGGCAAATGTTATTTCAAGTATTAAAATTGTTTACACCAGAAATATAGTTTGATTTGTTTAAAAACGAGATTGATTTCGATTTCCAAAAAATATAACAAACAATACTTTACTAAGATCGTAATCAAAATTCTTGGTGTACATAAGTATTTAAATTTTTAGGCGACAAAATATTTAGATATTTGGTTGCTGATTTTAGTTAAAATAGTGAAGTATTATAGCTACCCAATAATCTATGCATATATCCGGTATGTTACATGCAGTAATTGTAATTTTAAACCGAATAGAACACCATTATCCACCGTTATTTTTACATAGGATACGTAGAAATCCGGAAGTTTCCAATTGCATATAATAGTCGTAGACAGTCTGTTCATACTGTAATAAGACTATCGATTGTTTTATTACATTGTGTTTCGGATATTTGTATTTTATAAAATTGTAAACTTGGAAGAAGCTACTGTATTGAAAATATAACATATGTCTCTGCGCTCACATACTTATTAATTTATTTATAATCGATTGTGCGACTGTAGTCACATATTAGATAGAATATAATAAAACAAAATTGTGTTCATGGTTTCCCTGCCTAGCCCAAAGCCGGGCACCGCGTATAAAGGAGCATCCAGCAGACACCATCGTTGGAAGAAGCGAACCTGCAACTCTTCGGTGCGTAGCTGAGGGAAAACCGAAACCCACCATCCTATGGTACAAGGATGGTACTCCTCTTGCCCAGACTGACCACCCGCACCGCGTGTTACTTGAGGATGGACTGCTGTTTCTTAGGTAAGGATATACTTCTCAAACATAACCAGTGACATGTGGTAATCGAATTAAAGCCATATTTTAAAAGAGTGTCGGGATATTTTTGATCGACTTCAATAAGGAGGACGTACTCAATTCGTGTGAATTTTTTTTTCTGGATTACCGTAGCATCAGGAACGTACAAGATTTTCAAAGTCAATAAGCGCTAAAACAGTATTAATGAATTTCAAAGAAAATAATGTCTCAAAGTAAAAAATATTGGAAAATTATTCATTTTGGGAAAAGCAGCATGAAACCAAACAATAACATAAACCAACAATCAAGGTGTGCGTTTGTTTGAAATGTTACAAATAAAAACAATAGTATACCTACAGCATAGTTCAGCTAATCCTTTTGCGTAGTCTTGTACAGTTTTACAAAAAGAATTACAATCTTAATTAAAAATTAACATTATCTTACCGGTTGAGAAAAATGTAGGTACATCCCCATGTATGGAAACCATTCTGTTGACCGTGTCTGATTGCAATAGCAAGCGAGGTTAATGTTGAATACCATTAAAACGCTAAGGAGAGTGTATTAAATACTTATTGTAGTTTTACTTTCATATCTTGAATTGGTACGCCGTAAAAGGTAAAATATGGTTTGGACTAATAATCTTGTAATATCTTTATATGTACCCATATTTGTGTAAAGAAACGTCCTTGTCTTGTCTTTGTCTATTAAACGTTTAAAATTGTGTTACTGGTTACACAAAACATCAAATAGACATCGTATTGTAGGGTCATGCGAGGCAAGAAGGAGAGCGACGAGGGCGTGTACTGGTGCGTCGCACGGAACTCTGTTGGGGAGGCGGTCAGCAAAAACGCGACGCTTACAATTTCGGGTATGAATTATTTATTTAAGTACATTTCTTCGTTAATGGATTGTCTGGTGTATGATGTGACTCATAACTTGTAATGTTTGTTAATCGGTAGGTAGGAACGCAATTGGTATGAAAAGGTTATTAAATGGTGGATTATATTGAATATAAAACTAGTTTTTCCACTTCCGTTTCTACTACGGAGAAAAAAACGTTTTCTTCTGTTGTAAGCCAATCAAGAAGTTGTAGCTCCGCGGCGGTTGCCAATTATAAACTACTTGCAAAGTTAAGTGATAGTGAGCGCTTGAATGGATGACCAACAGTCCAGGTTCTTCCAGCATTTTCGAGCTTCTTAGGCTAAGTTCAGTAATCGATTGCAATTGTTATCGTTAAACCTCGTCGGAGGCCTTTAAAGCGGTTTAAAAACATTCGAAGGTTTATATTAAATGTTACCGAAACGCATTATTTTGTTATATGTAGATCATGTTGCTACGCGCAGAACCTATTCTACTGTTTTACTGGATGCACTTTTGTATACATTTACATGATTGCCTGTGTCATTTTACTTACCATTGAAACAATAAAGTAGATTCTATTACACTTACTAGGCATAATTAAGTTAGTAAATGTATTGTGCAAATATAACACGAATACTTTGTCTAAATTCGATACAAAATAATTATGCTGATATAAGTATACAGTGACAATAGGATATAATATGCATTACGCTTAAATAAAAAAATTTCTTACCGTCAATGCAATTATTTCTAACGGATCAAATTATTTGTGTATATACTAAATGCTATCAATAATTTTCAATTCATGCTTTCATTGGCTATTTCTATTTAAAGCATTTTAAAATACTAAAATATGAAACGTATCGTAAATGTTTTTTAACTATGAAAATTTATCATTAAAAGCCCATAAACTAAATGCCTGTATAATTATGTATGCTAAGTAAACCTTTAACTAAATAAATACGAGTTTATTAACTATTGGTTCACTCAGGAGAATTTACTAATATAAAATCTATTTATGTATGTAGCTATCACGGATATCTACCGAGTATCCTTTGTCGAGTAACACCGGATTATCTCTTGTATTCTATATCTGTTATGTTATGCAGTACATCTCAGTTTACATAATGGCTCGTTACTGTTCACGTTTCAATGATTTGTGAACAGTAAATTACGATATTGTTTCAATCAGCCCTTCTGTAAATCGTTTGAAAATTATTGCCTATTCAACGCTAAAATTTTGCATCGTCAAGAGGTACTTAAAACATTTATGGCTTGAAGTTACAATTTTGTTACATCTTGTTATTGTAACTTATTTACGAACTACGAAGCGGATGAGAGTGTCAGTAACAATAAAAAAATGTGTCATACGGAAATGATTTGATACCCTCAAACTAAATTGGTCATGAGAAAGTTAGATCGAGATAACATATTATCGTGAGAAGCTGATCTAATAGGATCAAGATACAGCGATTAAATATATTATCTAAATTGATCTTGTAATGAAGGCCACGGAGAGAACAGTTGCAGTTAAAACTTTATTTGATATACGTTGTACAGGGAAACGTCTAATGAGTACAAAGCGCCGGAGAAACTTTAAAAGTCACAATTATTGTAATAGTGCAGCTAAGCAAAAGTTTTAATGAGTTAAGTTCATTGAAATGCTAACTAAATTCCAACAAAAATGAAACAATAATGAGAAAAGCGAAATTAAAATGCTTGGCATCATTATATCGAATTGTAGAGAACAGATTGATTATTTTATTAAAATATTCGCAGTACTTCGGGACGAGTTTAGAATCGAACCACGCGATATCAAAGTAGCTAGCGGTGAACCAGCTTTGTTAGAATGTTCCGCACCAAAAGGAGTACCTGATCCTTCTGTTCATTGGACTAAAGACGGACATACTTTAGACGCCGAAGTCAACGGAAGGTAACTTATAAGATCAAAAAATTTATGCAAAACAAAAACAGACTTGTGTATCTTAAATAAATAAAATACCTATTTTGCAGGATTACCATAATCGACGGCGGTAATTTAAGGATAGTAGAAACTCTTCCAACAGATAGTGGTGTATATAGATGCGTAGCTTCTAATGTGGCTGGAGAAAGACAATCCCATCCAGCGACGTTACTCGTGTTACGTAGACCACATTTTCTAGTGAAACCCAATAATATAACGGCACTAATTGGTCAGAACATCGAGTTTCATTGTCAAGTAAGTTACTCGATATGTGTTAGCTTTCTGTTTAACCTCACGATTAGATTTATTCCATGTTATGTTTCCTAGGTATCTCCAGACGCGGACGTTTCAGTTACTTGGGCTCGTGATAAAGGTACCTTATCTCCTTATGCCATTATACGGCGAGGGTCTTTACGAATCGATAGGGTGGTTGCTAACGATGGCGGAACATACACTTGTCGCGCTGAGAGTCAAGCTGGGAGCAGTGCCGCTAGTGCTATACTAACAGTCCATTGTAAGTAATGTTTACTTAATGTACTTCACTTTTTGTAATATTATTCAATTAAATTTTCGTTTTCCAACCGGTAACTGTTTATCATTTTTTAGCCTTACCTCACTTTACACGAGTACCTTCAGATCAAACAGCATGGGAAGGGGAAGCGGTATCTTTTCCGTGTGAAGCAGACGGCACCCCTAAGCCTATTGTATTTTGGACTATGGAGGGGTCTCAGGTATTGTAACATATTAACTTATTAACTTTTTTCCTAGAAGTTAAAGTGAAATAAGTGAAATGTTATGGGAGATAAAGATAATAATGTACTAAGAGCATTTTTTACAGGAACTAGTGTTTCCAAATTATGTTTATAGTACGGGTTCTTTATACTTGGATCGTGTAACACCGAAACACGCCGGTAGGCTAACTTGTGTAGCTGTTAGTGCAGCGGGCAGTGCATTACATACAGCAACTCTGCAGGTTTGACTATAATATTAACATCGATTATCAACTTGTCATAATGTTTTCCGTTTGTAATAAATTTCACATTTAAAGGTACTAAGAAGAGAAGCTAATTCGTTCAACGGAAATCTTGAATCATCGTCCCCTCATCCAGAATTAAATAAACCTCAAAACCATCCACCGATGACTCAGTACGAATTAGTGCAAGCTCGTCGATATTTGCAACAGGATGTTTTGGCGTTGAGGCGGGTTGAAGGAATATCAGCAACAACGCTTAAAATTGTTTGGGATGTAAGTTCATTTCAACATTGTAGTCTAAATATTTGGAGACGTGCATAGCTTTTTACACAGTTAATATTACTCTTTCATAGGTACTGACTGATTATAATGAATATTTGGAAGGCGTGAAAATATGGTTTAATGGAACTTCCCTTAATAGACAATACGCAGAAGAATTACTGAATACACAACAATCGAATATTTCTTTAGATAGTTTGTCTGAGCTTATGAAATATAATAATTTTACAATGACGACAGTCCACAATAGTGGGTCATCGAGCCACGTCTTAACAGGGTTGATGCCGTATGCTCAATATAGTATATTTTTGATGCCTTTCTACAAATTGTTGCTTGGCAAACCGTCCAACATGAAGTCTGGCTACACTGAAGAAGACAGTAAGTGCACAAGATAATGTATTTCTATTTTTTTCTTATGTGCGTCTTTTAACGAAATCATATTTATTTTAGTACCAACAGCACCTCCACAAAGTGTCTCAGCCGGAGTTATAAATGCAACGTCTGCATGGATCCGATGGGATCCACCACCAGTATTCGCATGGAATGGCGAACTTTCAGGTTATTTGGTAAGTAAATGCTATAAGTAAACGAGCACTGACAGAAAATAAGACCGGAACTTTAAAATAAAACATTTATTATTTTCCGATTCTGAACCGAACTAATAACCTAACTAATATAAATAAAAAGTTTCACAACACGACCTCTTGACACGACAACTTTTTATTTTGGGAAATCTGATATAGTAACACAGTAGCTACTCATGTACAGTAATGGCAGATGTCTACCTATGGCTAGCCACCTGCTATTACATTTTTTTAATTTGCACTTGGTATCTATAAACATATTAATGTGTGACTGACTTCATCAAGATCGAAGTGCGTGTTGGTGGCGGTACCGCCGGGCGTGTAGTTGGACAGATGTCGCTAGGCGCTAGGACACGCGCAGCGGCCGCGAGCTCCCTCCGCGCCGGTGGTCGATATAGCGCGCGTGCCGCCGCCGTCACGCGCCGTGGGCACGGACCTTTCAGTGCTCCTGCGCAGATACATATGCTACCTACACAATCACAGAGACACTACGTACAGTAAGTATTTGTTCATATCGTAAATATATCTGCCAAAACAATATGTTAGAATATAGAACAATTTTTTAATAAAAGCCAAGAAACTACTGCCGAGAATGTAAACTTTCAAAATCTTTACAACACAATTTTGTAATAAAACTTTTCTCACCATTCATAGATAAAACGAAATTGCTTAACGCTGTCTAGACATTATTTGAACACAATTATTAAAACGGATTTGGTTCAACGGAAAAAGTTTCGATTAAGGCTTTTAATTAATTAAAGTTACTGTGAGCCATCTGTTAAAATACGTCTTTTATTATTTTAGAACGGAACCAGCGAGGGACAAAGCAATTCTGTCAATGTTCCAAGAAACTTGGCTTCTAGCGCTGAGTATAATTTTATTAGCACTGGTTTTAGTTGGAACTGGCACCGCTGTTTACTTAAGAAGGCGACAATCAAAGCAAAGAAAAAGTCACAATTCTGCAGGTCTATTTTTTGGAATTTCCCGCTCTTATTGGAATTTTTGCAAGCAGATACTAACGTAATTTTATTTATTAGGAACACCAATCGCTAATGCTCAGCAATGTTTACTCGGTAAAGAAGCTGTATGGCTTCGTGAACGACCGTTGTACGAAGGTTCTAATGAGCCGCGGATAGAAATTTTGAATTGTCATCAAAGTATCTTGCACGGTAAGTACTTTTTATAGTGAATACAAAACCGATCATTCGCTTTCGTATATAAAATGAAAATTGGTATTTTAGGAGGTCACACAATAGGAACGATGGCTATGGAAGCCGAATACAGTCTTCCTCAACACGCTAATGTCATGTCGGGAATGTCAAAGGATGACCCAAGGCGGATCCCTCCAGAGCCATACGCGTCCAGCGCTATTTATACTGAATTAAATTATCAGGTTGGTAAAACATGTTCCGGAACATTTTGAGTAGCACGTAATATAAGAATTGCATATTCAATTTGCATACCTTTACAGGATCACACAGACGCGGAAGACTCATGCATAAAATGTGCAGTGAGCCCTGGTTCATACGATAATAGTATGGTTAGATCGTTTGCAGAAAGCAATCAATATTCAAATGAAGAATGCTCAACCTGTTGTAGAAGCAGTAGCTCAACTTTAACAAAGGATTACAGTGACATGACAAAATGTGGAAATGATGCCGATGATATGCAGGACATGTCGCTAGATGAGTGTCCGTCGTGTAAAACCCAATCAAGATCTTCCAGTCACCATGAAGGGAACAAAGATTGGGCGGCAGTGGCCGATGCGGACTACGATTATCCACAATGGCATTGGGTAGGACGCGAAAATAGTTTTAGACAAAATAATATGACACAAGAATCAAGACAATCCAGTCAAGGGAGAAGTGGTGACCAGAATTGTAGAATGAACCTGTGTGATATTCTACCACCGCCTCCTTACGAAAGGTAAGATACCTAACATACACTGTCCTCTCTTTATTCGAATCGTTAAACCGTTTGTATCAAAGACTTCATTATTGCAGAGGCTCACCTTATCGAGAGATGAATGCCTTCACCAGTCGTTCTGGTGCATCCGGTTGCTCAGGACACACGTACCGGAGTTAGTTTCGACTGTTTATATAATCATGTTGTGAACGTTATATCATTAGTACGTAATGTAAGCAATACTAATTTTAGACAATTGTATATAATGTATAAACTTTTATGGTAAGAAGGCATCAGCGGGACCGTCACACCGCTGCCCTAGGGTAAAGTCACTGCCTAAGAATCTCAACGAATTTTCCGTAATTATATAAACTGGTATTCTTTATAACTTCAATATTAGAATTAGTGTCTTGCATTATTTTTATCGTGCATTTCAATTTTCGTTCGTAGCGGTGTCACAGACGGCTTTTAAGGTTTGTAGTTTCTGTGAATGTGTTTTGAATAGACTGCTATATTGTAGGCGATAGGTTTCAACTTTCTCTAGTGACTGTGATATTATAGTATAATTTCATTTGTGTTTATAATTTTGTAAATACTTGGATGTATTTGATATCCTTATACAATTTTACCTTTACCCTATTTATTACGTGTAGAGAGCAGATATTGCGAATGACAATCTGTAGGAAAATATTAAATGATACCAGTTGTAGTATTTTGTACTGAATCCGAATCTTGTACTGCCGAATTCAAAGTTTAATTTGTATATTATGAAAATTTCAGTCATTAAAATAAATCCTGTAAATTTTTTAAACTTGTTTTATTTGGTCTTCTTAAAATACCTCCTTCTTTACTATAACGATATTTTCATTGTATTTATAGAGATCTTAAAGCAGCGACTAATATCAACTTCTTAATTATACACTAAATGACTGTAAGTATAACTATTTCCTTCTATACATTTCAAGTAATGACGATTTAGCGTGACATGTTTTCCATGATCTTAAAAAAAGTTAAATGGTTAATTTTTCATCGCTACATTTTCCTTTCTCGTGTCATAAACATTGACATGTTTTATGTTATACCAAAACGTGCTTAACGACAGTCGGACGGCTGACACAGTTCAATGATTTAATTAAAATTAATTGCCCGATATATTGCAGTATTTCGAGACTTTTATACTTCAGCGACCCTTTATATTGCTCGCGTAATTTGACTGACAATTACGCTCGATAACTTTGCGGTCATTTTATTAGTGATTGTAATAATTAAATCACAGTTTATTATTAAAATACCATTTACGTAACACTGTCAATGAACTGTGTTAGTTATTATCGATATAAACTTTTCATAAACAATTTTAATTAAATGTAATATTTTTCATAACAAATAAGGGAAAACTTGTCATTAAGTATGTAATTCTGCATTCAACTATTTCGTTATTTCAATTTTTTTTTTTATTTCAAAACACGTTACACCCACAATAATAAATCAGGGTGTGGTGCTGTTGGAAATTTAGATGACCTCCATATTTCTCTATTAGCAACTTTTCATCAACAAACTCCACTTAAAATACGAAGTGCCCGAGTAATATGTAACAGGCTTACCGTCTACAATTTAGTTGGATTACAACTGAAACTGCCATAACAATTAGAGCCTTAATCAGCTTTCCTCATAAATAGCTAAACATGTATTTAGATGTGAGTATGAGTAGGCATTCGCAGGCTGCGTTCATACTTGGGGCGTTACCATGGCAACGGGTCGGGGTTTCACCCCAGTGCACCCTCGTTATTAATACCCGTAATAATTAAACTTGATTGCATTTCACACCAGGTGCTGGATGACGGCTCTTGTCAGACATATAACTCAATGACTCTTGTAAGTTTACGGGTAAGTGCAATTCTGAAGGTAAAGTTTCAAACTAGGCTATGAAAACTTCCCTGTATTAAAGTGGGGTTTGCTTTGGATGAGAGAAATAAGTTTCAGTCGACATTGCCATTTTATTTTCAATATACGGTTATTTTTCAATATATGTTTACCGTTTAGATTCCTTAGAATCTAGAGCGATGATGAATAGTTTAAGATGAATGTATCTTTTTATTCTCCGCATGAAATCTTATATTGCACCGACGGCGTCACTTATTTGACTTTCGCTCATTGGCTCTTAGCAAAGCAAGACCCCTCGAATAACGAGAGCGTGACTCCTTTCAATCAAATCTCGAATTCTGTCCCTCAGATTTTTTATTTTCTTTATTAATCAACACTCCCCTACAGTGCAATTTTGTTAGGAGTGAGCTGTCAGCAGCGTTTACAGTCAAGTGTTTGTGCGACAAAGAAAAATATTGAGAGGTGCTAAGCCTTATTGTCAAAGATCGTGACTCTACTAAAAGAAATGACTAGGCTAGAGTGCAAATGACATGCAGTATTTCCAAGTGGATTATAATTACATTTGTTTAAAATGTAAAGATAAGATGATAAAATATATAAACGACGTGTAAAATTTAAAGATAAGATGACAAAAGATGAACAGTAATCATTACGGATGTGTAAGCGCTATGTATCATTGTCATTTGTAAATGAAATGAATAAATGAATAGTAAGTTTACAATACATTGCACTGTAATCAAATCAGAAGCATAAGCAATAAATTGCTAACAATGGTATTATTTTACAATTCCATTGTACGGTAGGTACGGCGTTCAATCGATTTTGTTTACGAAAGCGTATGTAGAGGGTGTTTTTGAAAAGTAAATCCATGGATTTTTACAACCATTAGGCAAACAGTATTGAACCGGGTTTTTCCAGTTTGTAGGTAGGTGTGTCGGCGTTCCTACTGTACAGCGATTGAAAAGTTTCTTATGGACACTTGACTAGACAGTTCGTCTAATAGTTAGTAAACCAGAGTGCTGAGCCTGGGGTTGTGGGTTCAATTCCCGCCTACAACAAATATTTTTATTCTTTTAAAATAGGCTCTGCCTAGTTTAAATTCTAAAGACTGTGTATATAATTACCTATTCCTTTACGCTGCTCTAATAAATGGACATTCTTCAAATTATTCATGGTATGAAATTTAAAAATAGAACCTCATTGATAATGAAGTTTTTTAAACATTGATTTCTTTTTTTAATTAGTATCTCGTGATTTAGACGATACTTAAATTAACCGCAGTAATATGGCAGACAAATAACGCTACCACAGCTAGGTCTTTATTAAATCGACATTAGTGTGGAAAGTCACGAATTTTGAAAAATAATTACGAATACACCCGTAAACTTTTGGAACTGAGGGAGGGTGCATGAATTATCCATTACACAGCGCTGACTAAAAGTACTTTTGGAACCATAACTTGTACTCCTTCGTTCCGGGGTTCCGTACGATATTTATAGCCGTAGATAAGGCCTACAGATGGCGGCTACGGAGTTTTCCTTCCCCTAATACTTGTTGAGTTATCGTTTCCAATTTCCAGTCCTGCACTTCAGGTGTGGGTGTGTTAGAATTTTCAAAGTTATTGAGAGAGTCGGGAATAATCCGCGGTGCATTCATCTTTTCATCGGATTGTTATTGGAGTTTCGAAAGCCGTATAGATGATCTTTCGATAACTTTCAGTTACGACGTAAAATAGTATCTTGTGTCGTAGAGCATTATATTTACAAGGCATGAATATTGAAAAATATGTGCTTTAAAAACTTCTGCAAGTTCTTAAACACGTCTGCAAGAGGAAGGAATAATTTTATGTAGATAAGCGATTCTAGCTGTAAGTAATAAATGTATTTTTCATTGGTACCGTTCGAATATTCCCCGTGAAACATTTTTTGGTTTCTTTTAAAGTAGGAACATTAATATGGATTTAGTTAAAGCAATTATTATGGTCCCTTCAGTATTAGTCACGGGCAAAGGAAATCAACACGAAATTATGACATCGGTGTACATAACGTCGAGGGAGGTCACGCGAGCACAAAAGTACCTGTTTTCGGTGATTTATTACCGTTATCAAGCGAGTGTTCTACTATCGACTAGACGCGAGGGAAGAAATATCTAATAATAATACATGAGACAAGTAGGTAAACGCTCAATGATTAGTATCTATTGTTTATCTTTATTGCGCAGAATGGTAGTACCTTTAGTAATACCATTTTATCTTATGACCGGTGGCGTAGGAAGATATTTGGCTACTTTTCCTATATTACGAGTTTGACATATCAAATTCGCTTTAAGTATCACACATACTAGCATTTGTTATGCGTCTGATATCGAGATATTTGATGCATGTATGTATGTGTGTTGGTGCATAAGGTTGAAGGTGTAATTTTTAAAACTGAAGCAGCTTTTTTGAACAGGCTTGTGTTTGAAACTCGACATTACTTTTTTAGAAACAACATCCCTTAAGAGCTTTGTGTAACATCCCTTAAAACAAGGTTTTTAGGTTTGTGTAACAGTTAGATAATTATTGTATGGTGGTTAGTATAATTAGTGGGATGTAAAATTGTTTTTTGTTTTAAGATTTTTTTACCAATGTTCTCAGTGAAACAAGCGGCTTACAGCTAACGATGACTAATATGGTTCTTGCCTTTACTGCCCACTGTGGAAATGTTATTGATTTTCATGAAGACTTGTTGAGCCCTAGTAGTTTTTGATAACAAAACACAATCATATGTGTTTGATAAAAAGGTTTTAATATATTTTTTAATGAGTTCATTGGGCATATGGGTAAGATTTGTAAGATATATTATTGAAATGAATTGAACTTATTTCGTATGAAAGTTTTGAGACAACGTTCTTGTAATCCAATACTGTATTGAAATACGTCTAATCGATTCAAAAATAACCTATGTCCTATACGTATATACATATATACATATTTAAATTAAAAAATAGTCCTATACAGCCAGGCAGGCATACAAATATATCAAATGATAAACTTCTAAAGGTTTATTAATAGTTAAAAATAGAAGATGTAAATCCTTAATTGCTACATATTACTGAACTACGGAGTCACCGAAATAGGCTGACAGTACAGTTGAGTACAACGAGAAATTGTAAATGAAATAAAAGCGATGTCTCTAGGCACCGTTTATCTGACACAGAGCTGACTTTACTACACGTAGGTATGTCAAGTCTCACTGGTTTATGCAAATTCTGCCTAACTTCTGAGAATGTAAAGGTAGATCCCCAATGTACGGTACGTATGAATTTCAAAACGAACTTCATCTGTTTATGAAGAATTCCATTTTAATTACATTTGTTATCACTCCATTAACAGTGAGGATTAAAGAACTTTTTATCAGATATTTTATGAGAACACAAAGGTTTTACACAACAAAAATGATGATTTATAAAGCAGACGATTTTTCAATTTCTCTTTAAGAATGTAGCTTCAACATTGACGTTGATTAAAGTTTTGTTTCATTCAATTCATAATACAATATCTGTGTGAATTATGTTTACTATACTTGAACTGGACTAAGCAATGGATATACTCGTAATTATGACGGAACTAGTATTATACGTATTTACTAGCTTTTGCCCGCGACTTCGTCCGCGTGGCTTAGTGACTTTGGGCAGCATTTGGAGTATTTCTGAATAAATTATAGCCTATATGTTGCCGAGGACTGATAGCTATATAATAAAAAAACTTTCATCAAAATCCGTCCAGATGTTTTTGTGTTAAACCCGGACAACAGACAGACAGACAAAAAT
>DWUN01001193.1:0-17653 GCA_018249975.1 Passova gellias
ATCCAGCAGTACCCAACCCGGGATTTGAACCCAGGACCTCCCGATCGGCAGTCGCGCTAGCAACCGCACGACCAACAGGCAGGACAAGTGTAGATCAGTTGTACGCGATTCACGCTCACAAGCTTTTTTCGTATACCTTTTTTCATCCCTCTGCTGGGCACGACTCGGTCTCATCTATGGGACTATTTACCATTTTAACAAAACCACATTTAAATATATCGATAGTTAACAATATCAAATTCACTTCAATAATACATAGTTTCGCTTTATTTCAAAGTCACACGGGTTTCTGTCACGCATACCTCTCAAATCAACCGGCGATAATTGGTAACGAAATAATTAACGCATTCTACAAAACGCTTGATTAGTAAAGAAATTAGAAATTGGTGAATTTACCGCTGATAACATTCCAATTGCGTTAGGTCAGGCGGCCACTCTGCATACTGATAAAGACCACAATAATATATGAAAACAACAAATTCTTCGTCAGTCAACGCTTGAGCAACGTGGTGGAGGCTGCTCCAGGCCTTCCACAGTCGGGTCAAAGGAATATAATCAGTAATAGAAATCACGGTTAAGTTTATTCCAATTTACTTGAAAGGACACCTTAGAGTATGTTATCCGTACGTCATTTTCTAAGTGCGAATGTCCGTTTATTTGTCGTTGTTTGCCGTTAAAACAAAGCAAAGCATCGACGTGATTTTTGGTTTTGACATAGCTGTAGAACTGCGAGTGACAAAGGCTACGTTTTTAGCAGAAACATATCTAATCACCGTGACAAAACACGATCTAATCAAATAAAGGGTATAGATGGCGCTGCGTCTGCAATAACAGTATAAAGTGTGAACAAAAATACATTTTTTTTAAATTCTATATCAAGTCTGGGCGTGGAGCAATCCAAAACAAAACAGATAAAAAACGGAAATAAATATGAAGGTGCTTTTACAATACGTTCTTCGATCATGACAACAAACGACCGAGTCAATTCGGACATGAAACATTAAAGCGAAAACTGAAAAAAACGTTAATACATTATACAAGGTAATATACACTTATTGTAACTTTGTTTGAAATGTATTCTTAAGATCCCTAATACATAAACAAATGATAGGAGACAATTTAACGCTTACATAACCACGGAGGGGTGGGCAGAGTGACATAATATTCAAATGGCGATTTTTACACATGTAGGTATATAATGATGTAAGCGGTGATAGCCTAGTGGTGTGTAATTCAGCCTCCCACGCCGGAGGGCCTGGACTCCTGGGTGTCTACGTCTTTAAATAAAAACTACTGATGAAAAATCGAATGTTACATAGATTGACGAACGAAGCCGCGGTTCATGGCTTGTGAGGTATTTACGCGTTACTTCGATACATTCAAATTAAGATGTGTTTTTTCCAACGGTTAAAAGAAACAAATCTATACAGCCTTGATCGGCCGCCTCCCGCAGCCGCCCGCGGACTGTACTCGTAAATTTTAATATTACAAATGTTAATAAAACGTCTCCCTAGTTTCAATACCATTGTTATATTTTATTTATTAAGGACAACGATCAAACATGGATTTCATTACGAGTATCAAACAATGCTTGAATGTATTATTATTATACCATCACGCCAGGTCTCACCTAACCTAACTGTTAATGGATAATGTAGCATACTAACGGTGAAAGAATTTTTCAAATCAGTACAATAGTTCCCGAGCCTATTCAATGGAAACAAACGATCAAATCTTTTCATTTTGTTAGTTTAGACTATCCATACTATATATATATGCCATATTATAAATGCCAAAGTTACTCCATCTGTCCATCTTTTACACTTTTATGATTCGGCGATTGTAATTAAAATAAGTATGGGGATAGCTTAAAGCCGGGAATAACCACAGGGTATTTTTTATCCCTATATTTCCACGGGATCAAAATCTACGCGGGTATCACCGCGGGCCACGGCTAGTCTTTCATAAATATTTCAGATAGTGTTTTAATCGGACGTTTTCAGACATCCTGTTTTGGTTCAGAGAGTTCAAATGCCAATAATACATATTATTTCAATTTGAAAGTGGCTCGCGTCACGCGCTCCTTTCACGTGTGAGAAAGTCACACTCAATTTGACTTCACATTTATGACTGATTGTCTTTATTTTTAATGAATTTTATAAGTATAACGATGAAGACAAAACTGCTCATGAGTTTGACAGTCGTAATCAATATTCCCTTCGACAATACTATTATGCACACCGGAAAATGTCGATCGAATATTTCATATTTGCCCCATTTCCAATTTAGTACAGTTAACGATTTCATGAGTTACGGGAATTTCAAATGAGGCAGCATCCTTGGGCGGCCCCTCCAGGCTCGTGGCTTATTCGATGACATTTTATGTAATAACGGATATAGCTAATGCATTCATGTCCTACTTCGGACGCTTCCAAGAACGAAACGTATACATTTTTTCAACTGAAGTATAACCAGACGTCATCCCTAACGAATATACCTTTGGCCAAGAGAAAGGAATATTCTTCGTCTTTCCTCATCACTGCCATGGAACGGAATGGTCTGCTCAATCGGTGTTTTCTGAAAGGCACGACCTATCACTTTTCAACTGAATAAATATTTCTCAGGCAAGCGTGCTACGTCACAGGCAGCATCATGGCAGACAGATGACGTTGAGCAAATGTGTATGTTGAGCAAATATGTTGTAAATAAGATGGATGGTGACGATTTTGAATTTGGGATTTATAGCTATCGTTGGCAATAGTGATAGAATAGTGTTCACAGAAGACGTAGAGCTAGGCAGAAGCAGCGGAAGAAGTTTGTCGGTACCGTAGCTGATGGAAATTTTAGTCTCCTTTTCTACCTTCGTCTACGTTCTAGCAATTTCGCGAAGTATTCGTAGATCTCGTGAACCTCTGACCTTCAAGTGTTGGGTGACCGATATGTAAAGTTGTGGAAATCGCCCGCGGTCCCAACATCCGCTTGGCTGTTTCTAAATTTCAAATGGCACATTTCACATTCACTACAGCTGGGCTCGCGGCGGCTTCTGCGAAATGGCAACGATGCGGTCTTTTACCTTGTTTCATAAATAATAATACCATATAACAATATGTTGAGATCGCTTCACACGCGGCCGTCCGATCTCTAAGTAGACGATTTTTTTACATATACATAGAAATATGTTACACAAACCGTAAATTCTGGTACTCGGGACGAGTAAGTGGAGGTCCTTACTTGCTTACTTAGCATCTTGACTTGAGGACTTCTTCTTCACCCGGACAGTTCTCATGGAAACGATGGCCCTACGGTGTCGAACAACCCGTCAATTAAGGGGTAAGCGTAAGGGGTAAGACTTAATGTGGTTCTTCAAATCTAAGATCAACGCCAGTCTTACAAGCTTCCTTGAGAGCGGCCTTCCGTTAGGTTGTCCCGAGCGTAGGTGCTAATTATCTCTTATTGTGGGACTCCCAGAGAAATTCCAGACCATCCACTAAAATACAGAGTGTTCACCTGTTCATTGACACAAGATCACATCGAGGCTGCCTCTAACCAGGCTCCCCTTCACCGACAGAGTAAGCAGTCTGTGTTATGGTAACCAGACAATTAATATCCTACATACATTCATTTCTAGACACAGCTATATGGATCATTTTACACCCAAACTTAGAACATTTCACACAAATATTCGTCCTGAACATGAATCGAACCCACCAGCCCCGGCAGCCAGGTTCAGTGATCACGGGACAAAACCAGTCAATATGGTACCATACTTGTAGCAACCATCTATTCATGACTACGATCTAACTGTTCGAACAAGACCATCGAACATTCTGGAATGCTGCGTATTCAACCAGTTAAAAACTGACCAATATTTTAAATTGGATCAGAGAGAGCAGTGTATACCAGAATACTGGATTGTTGACTGACAAATCTGGAAAGATAACCCAGTTACTACGCATTCTAGTTTAATGTGGGTTGAACTCGAAGCAAATTTCATATAAGATAAGATTATCTTGGAAGATCTTATCATCCATACTGACTAATACTAACTGTATGTATACTAACTAACATATACTGAGTCGACTGATGCTTCTATCAGATCCAGATTTCATGTCTACTAGGCTGGTCCGAGCAATATTATGCTGTACGAGATTAAAATAAAATTCATATTAAAAATAAAACATTTACATTTTATTTTGATTACTTATAAAGTTGGTGGTGCAAGCCGAGGATATGGTGCCATGGGGTTGAGCGATTCGTCTAAAACAGACCATCGTGACCATAATGTTAATTTCAATGTTGGTGATGATGACGTCGATGGTAATGTTGATGATTATGTCGGTGATGTTGATGATGATCATGATGACAGCTATATTGGAATCGACGTTGACTTCGGATAAAAACTTTTCTACAATTACAAAATAAGAAAACCGGAAAAAATTTAAAATCGAAAATAATTCTGTCTCCAGAACATTCCGCGCCAGTTCTGTGCACGGCCCGACACTACGCCTCCAAATATTGAAATTCTATGTCCATCACCATCGGACAGTCGTTTTGAAATTCAATTCGATATTGATTAATCAATTGCTCCGTAGGCCTCGGACCATCTCCGAAAAACTATGCCTACTTTACAGTAAGTGGTATACGTCGTTAACTAAGCCACGCCCCCCCAGGGTTGTGTCGCAGCCGCGCCACTTGTTTTGATTATGTATTCGTCCAATATCACATTCGTGTTAGGAAATAACAATTTAAGATGCTTCTTGTACGATGTCGCGTATCGATGAATTTCCGCCCTTCAAACGAACCAGTTAAACCCGGTATAAGCTCTACTTGGCTAACAGACAAATCCTGAAAATCAACATAATCATCAACATCATTAGTTACATCAACATCATTATCAATAAACCTTTTTTATTCCTTTGTTATCCGGGTCGTTTCAAGATTGAGATCTAGAGCATATCATAAATAAATGTACAAGGGCGTGATGGAGTGACACCGGATGATGATGATGAACGTCACACATAACGTTTTTGCATCCTTTTTATTGCTCCCCGCCGGACACTAATCACATCTCATAGTGAAAGGGTTTTAGGCCATAGTCTACCATGCTGGTCAAATATGCATTGGGACGCTTAACGCACATTAGAACACAGTAAAAGCATCTCTGTCAGGATAGGCTGCGTGTGGCGCAGACGCGGGCGAGAACCGCACGCGGGCGTTAATCCGCGTGACAGGAAAAAGGTTTTTACGTATTCACGTTTCCCCACTATGTTTACGTTCACCGTTATAGCAAATGATTTTAAATTTCAAATTTAAAATGCCCGTAAGTTGGTAAAGTCAGAGGTGGGTGCTCGGATTTTAACCCGGACCATCGGACTGGAAGACCGAAATTCAAACCACTATCACCGGCCCCGTCCATACACGGCCTAAACATACTTATAAATTAATTTTAAACGCTCACAAAGAACAAACACTCGTTACCATCGGACAAATAATATTCCTACCTGGACATGAAAACCTCTTCCTTCAGCTTAGCAATCGGGGGCGTAATTCTGTAATAATTAGAAATCTATGCAAATTTTAAGCAAGTCGATAACATTAAAAAGCAAAAAGGCTCAATTTTTTAATATAAATCATGACTTGTTTTAAAGTCACAAAAACTTTTTACAACTTCCGCATTCGTAACTAGCCATTATTTATAACTATAATACATATAACATTATATCGCCCGACTGTTACATCGCAGCTCCGATCAAACCGCTGGACCTGTAACTTGGAATGCTTACAGCGTATTACTACCTGTCATTTATTCTTATTAACATTTCATTGATTGAACACAGCCTTGCAGTGCCCAATCCTGCGGTCCTATTGGTAGTGGATCACAGATGTTTGTTGTTACTGTCACGTTACAAAAATATTTCACCCGTGTAGAAATAAAAAGGGACGATAAACGCATGAAAATCCTGTTCAAAACACAAAATCATTGTCAGCCACATTAAATAGAATTGTTAATTTTGCTTCCAAAAACCATATCGAATGGGCGGAATATTCTGAAATACGTCATATTTCGTTCTTCAACAATTCAATAGATATGTGTTTCACAGAATTCTAAACTCCGCCCGCGTGGGGGCGAAAGGAGGCCTTAAAGTTTGCAATTATTAAAACAGCGAGCGACGCAGCGGCTGATATAATAATCTTTGATTATATCTACCTGATTTACAATCACTTATAGCGCGTGCAATCAATGAATATATTTAATAAAATATATAACCTTGATAAATTGATAATTTATTCATATCCAATAGATCCAGTGTGGCATTCTATGGTAATTAATAATCTGTATTTAAATTTTCTTACGAACACAACTGGCAGATATATGGGTCTCGTAATGAATTAAAAAAAATTGAATAACGTTTTGTTAGTGTACAAAATCATATAATATTATCTCCATCTGTTATATCCGTTAATTCTCACTGGAGCAGCTCGGTGGAGCAGCTCGGTGGAGCAGCTCGGTGGAGCATGCTCCAGGTCGAACGTAGCCGGGAGTGCAGCTGGGCTGTCCCAGCCCCAGATGTGTGACGTAAAATAGTTGCAACCGACTGCATACATACATTCCGTACAATATTAGTTCAAGTGTGTGAGTGCTGAGTATTTTTTTTAAATGTCATTTAAATAGAAATAAATAAATAAAATAAAAAAAAATAGTAATCTTTATGGCATGCAAAGTACATAAGAAACGTGAAATTTTCGTGGCAAGCGACTTGGGCAAGAAGTCTACGCAGCCTCTACTAAACCGGAATTGGAAACCTTGGTAGAACTCCTATTTTTGTCTCTCGTAAATAATTTTAAATTTGAGGCCTAAGTAACCCCACCGCTCGTTGGTGTTATCAAAGAATGATATCGAAAAACAATTCGTGTCATGATCTCGATAGCTCATTACTAAATGATGGAATAATATCCAATTAATATTGATTACGTAGTAGCTTCGCGTGTTAAAGTTGATTATTCCTTATTTTAACATTCAAACAGAAGCCGAAACGTTGAGTGCAATGTTTTAAAAACGTTTTTTTTACTAAATTTCGACTACAGAGCGGATGCTTTACCTGGCAAAGAATTTTAAACTATGCCGTATAATTTCATGTAAGGTGCGTAATATTTTTAATCTGTGCATCTAGTTAACAATCGCGTGTGTAAATTCGTTAAAATTCTGGTTTGAATCGTCGGAAAATTAATTGGCACATATAATTTAACAGTGCATGCATAGAAATATTAAGGCATAATATCAAAACTTAATGCATGGAATTTTAAAAAGAAAACGGTTAAAAGTAAAGATTATTCTACATTTAAAAATTGATAGATCGCTCTAAAACATGCACTGCATTAATTGTGACGTAGATTAATTATGTTATATGTATTTTATGTTCGCGCGCGGGCAAGCCGATGTTACCATTTACAAGAAGCAATTTGTACAGCAAGTGAGAAAAATAAAAGCAGATCTCATTCGATCCAATATTTGTCTCCTTCTTTCAGGTAGGGTTAAATAATAATAGAATGATATGCAAGTAATTCTGATGGTATAGCTTAAAAGAATTAAGAATCGTTTACCCAACGCGTATTACGTGGCGTAAAATAAACTCCATAAATACCTACACAACGATGTAAACGTTATCCCTGACCGTACGTAGTAACTAATACTGTAGCAGTTTTATCCGCATTTGATAAATGGAATCCATACATCGCATTCAGATGGTAATATACTTTTATTTTTTAAGGCAGTCGTCGAGCTCACAAACGGCAA
The DNA here is from genome assembly GCA_018249975.1 of Passova gellias. Lineage (NCBI taxonomy): Eukaryota > Metazoa > Arthropoda > Insecta > Lepidoptera > Hesperiidae > Passova > Passova gellias. Next base: position 7,796 of record DWUN01001193.1, read on the forward strand.
AATTGCATCAAAATCGAGCCGAGCAAATTCAAGGAACCGCACGTTCCCGCCGGCTATATAAATGACGGCCATCCATGTGCCACCACAGTCCCTGGGACATTGCTCCCGAGAGCGCGCCCAATTTCAAAAGTGAACTCGATTGACAGTTTTATTTTTTAATTGCTGAATTCTTAAAGTGCGTTCAGAAAGTGGAAAAAGCTGTGATTTTTTAGGTATGTAAATCTTTATAAAAATTGTTTTTTTTTATTTGGAATTTTATTTTTCGATTATTCGCGCGTTTTTATGAAACCACAGATAATTTAAAATGAAAGGAACCTTGTCAGCCGAGACTTTTTATAGCCAAAAAAACAATATTATTTAAAATATACATTCTGTATTATTCTTAAATAGATATTTGGTAGCCGTAGGTACAGTGTTTTTACGAACAAAACAATTTAACACAAAACGTTATAAATTAAATGTATGAGATATTTTTCAATTATTGTTACAGAAAAATATTCGCTGCCTATTTGACCAAACTTTCAAAATAATATACGCTTTACTAAGAACAGTAAAGAAAATATCGGTATTTTCCTACTATTTTCTTTCGCTCCTAAAAAAAAAAGAAAATGTCTTTCATATCTTTAACTAAGAACAACAATTCTGAAAATGCAATCAGATAAAAGAGTTCCTCTCTCTGGAATCTTTCCTTTCCGTCCATTTTTTCTTTATTTACAAAACATAAAATTTTCTTAGCGCTAATAACTGGTCACTTGAAAGCTCCCAATCTTAAACGGAACATTTGTTTATTCTAAAGTCATGTATTTTGGTCAAACGTATCCTAATTTAAAGCAATATCGATCTTACGGCGACGGTGTGCTTGTAAGTTTGTCTTACATGTTTAATGCGCAGATTAATTGTTGAACCACTGACGCAAATCACGCCTCATGCAACATAAGACATATGTATGACACAAATTACGATTCTGTAGTAATTCTAGTGTGATCTTGTTGTTGCCACTCACGTTAAGAATTGAAGCCAGAACGCATTATTGACTGTGCTTAGCTCTTGCAGTTTAAATGTACTAGGGCCAGGGCTTGCAGGTCTATTGCAGAAGTTAAAGCAGAAGAACTACAGCGCCGTCTCGTGGATGTTTTCGTCAAAAAGGTTCATTTGCAAATTGTATAAAGTTTTTTGATATTGCTAGTTTTCATAAACAAAAATAATTATTTGCCATAAGATTGTAAAACAAGAACGTTTGTGTATTCGGTAGGCATTTGTTTATTTTACACAGCTCTATCAATGGAGGTAGAAATACTTTCGGAATAGTTCTAAATCAGCAAATAATCTATAATATAATATTATCATAACAAATCGAGTGATAATTCACAAGTCGCGTATCGCAAATGATCGGCTAAGTTTTTCTTATCTTCCAATCTTTTTTATCTTTTTGAACATTTTTGTGCTGCATACAGGACGCGGAATCACTGTAAACCCTGATCTGTACAACCAGGTAACTTCCGTCGAGCCTAAACGACGAAGGTTCAGATAAATTTGAAAATTTCACTTCGGTCGTACGCTTTTATTATTAAAACGTAACATATCAATAATTGAGCATGTATATCGAAGCCTACAAGTTCGAAACCGTAATACAACAGATGTATAAAATGCTAATAAGTTTCAAAAATGCAACATCAACTCGACGCGAGCGATAAAAACGATTCAAATGATGTGAATATTAAGAACAAAACAAAACGCCATCACGACACATTATTAACGAAATGACTATCATTAGAAATGGCTTAACGTGAAAGTGCGGACGGACGGACGGACGGACGGAGGCGACACGCGAAATTATATACTTGGTAGAGCAAATTCTCCTAATGAGTGCAGTGGGATCACATCTACAGCGTTTCGGACGCGTCATTGATGATTGCCAAACGTAACTTGCGCTGTTGCTTCTGTGGCTAGCAACCCTAGGTGCCAAGCCGGAGATTGTCTATTCGATTCTCGTTCAGTACCAATATGTATGTGACGAGCAATTTCCGTGTTTGGATGTAAATATTAATATGAACATAAAATTATATATATAAAATTATATAAAATTATATATATAAAATTATATAAAATTATATATATATATATATATATATATATATAATTTGTTGTAGAAATTTCAGAGATGACCTTACTAAATATAATATGTATCGTATAGTGCTTAAAGCCTTAAAATCGAAGTCAATCTTTCCTATCTACAGCCTTCAAACTCATGTTATACTGCACAGTAACAAATCAACGTTTCTTAGTAAAACCGCGCGCGAACCGCTCCACGTCTGACGAGTTCTTATTAAATGTAATCTCTACATTTATAAAAAAGTAGGAAGTTGCCATGCCAACGTGTAATAATTTAAGCTGACCAAGATTTTTTTGTTCTGTCGCTAGCCGACACACCTTCTGGGAAAGGGCAGTTTTTTTACATCATGACGTCACTCAAGAATGTAGCGAACCGTTTTTTTCTCGCGTTTGCGTCACTCGCCGTCTGAAATGTGCCTAAAAAAGTCATAAGCTATTCATGTACACGTTTATTGATATAACAAATGATAGTAGAGTTAAGAAACAAAATTAAGCAAGTCTGAATAGTAGAGTCGGACGATATAGAGCTAGGGATTGCTACATCGATGGATATATTAGTCCCTGTAGCTCAGGATTAGATTGGAACTACGTTACCTGCCTGTCGTAAGTGGCGACGAAAAGATATCTCCCGGCAGCGGGGGCGGCTAGAGGACCTGTAGCCGTCCGACCAGCGACCACGGGAAGGACGACGGCGTAGTCGCATGCCGTCGTGAGCAACCCGAGTTATGGCAAGGTATCCAGAACGAAGTAAAGGGATAAAACGGACTTTTAATTAATACAGGTGAAAAGTTTCCCAGGGCTTCAATGGCAAGAACTCGATGGAAATCCACATGATGTCCCATAATGCGGTCCTATGCGTAATAGGCGTAACTGTCTCTATATTTGATTGTTATATAGACTTAATATGAGGAAATGTATCTACATACATACATAACATCACGCCAAGTCCCTGACGGGGTAGGAAATGTATTTACTCATCGTTTATAGAGGAAGCACTGTAGGCTCGCACGCAGTGACTTCTCTAACGGTCTGTAGAGTTAGTAAGCTCGGGCGTGGTCCGTGTCGGCATTCTTGAAAGGCAACCGTTAATGATAATGTTTCACCATTTTTCGAAGAGCACTTAAGTTCCGATCGTACTGGACGGTTGGAAGAACTCATCATGGATTTAAGAACAAACATATATGTGAATCTGCAATATGAAAATAGAATATCTTAGTGGTCATAACGCCCATGTGCTTTCCAGAGCAAAGTTAGGGGCTAAAGGTTAGAAATATGATGGATTTGGAATAAAAGACAATTTATTGTGCATTGTAATACAATGTAACATTACAGACAATTTCATGATGTTACACCTGCTTACCAACAAAAATAGCCGTAGCTAACACCTCACTGCTGGGAACGCCTCTACTTCAAGTAGTTACAATTTTAGCCAAAATCGATTATATTCAAATACATGTAACTTCGCTGAGTTTTCACTGACGCTGTATATACGTGTAGCAAAAGAAGCAGACCTAGAGGGAAAACAGCTGTTCCAATGTATCTTGAAGGAAGAACTGCATGTGACTGATTTAATACAATAAATGGCGGCAACACTTTTTATGGCCCACCGCTGGGACGCTGCGACTCACTGCGAGAGTCTTGATGCATACTCCACCACGCAGCTCCACTGCGGATTAGTGGAGTCATGCAGTAAATGAACTGTCTGAAATAACAAATGAATACCTACTTGGTTGTTTGCTATTTTCACAACAATAATATAACGCCTAGCACGCTGTATAAGGTCTTTAATATGTCTTCAATTAACAGTACTTTTATAACTGATGTGCCTATTTCTCTTTGGTTTCAGACAAACCTCGAAACATTGAATCTCTACTAGTACAAACAGAATGTATTTCTTAGTTCTGCTATTCGCCGCTGCAGCGCTGCTGGGCGGAGGAAATGGCGCCAACGTCAACAGACACATGAAGATATTGGCTGAACTGGACAACGATATCTTAGAACACGATGGCAAACATCTTATTGGTAATATTACTTATATTCTACATTACATTATTAAGTTTATTAACAATTTAATATTTAAAACATCAAGAAACCAGATATACCTTAAAAAAAAACTAATAATCCGCGCCATCTAGTAGCGATTAAAAGCACAAAATAACCTTTAACTGTTTAGATATTAGAATATGAATTTCTGAAATCAATAATTTGAGAATTACAATTAGAATTGAAGGATATTTACTTATAACTTTTTCTGTCCCCAGATATACCTAAAAGAGTGTCCGGGTCAAAGAAATTCATAACCATGATGGAGCAGCCGCCGGCGGTCCTCGTGCACGAGGCAGGCACCACGCTGGAGCTGACGTGCGACGTGCTTGCCGCGCCGGCGCCCTCTATCCGCTGGTTCAAGAACGACGCGCCGGTCTATGAGGTAAGTTTGAGTTTAGACTTGTTACAAATCAATTATCCGTAGACGTATAAATGCAATACTCGATGCAACTGTAGATGTTCGCGATATCGTGCAGAACTACCTCCTCCATCGAGCTGAGATACGGCCGACGACAAATGCTACTAACCAGCAGAGCAACGGCGACAAACTCTTCTTGAAACTCTATTTCTATTTATCGAAAGGAATTAATTCAATTCTCGTTTTTATTCTGTTTTTATGAGTGAACGTTATATTGGTGGTCGATAACGAAAACAAAATAAGAACGAAATTAACTCAATAAGGGAACAATAAAAGAAGCGGCGCAAACTGTTCCAGAACATTCTACAAGTCGTGGCCCTAGCACGAACCTCTAGCGACAAAGTATTTGTACGGTAAATGGTAAAAAAATGTATGAAAAGTGTACAGCGCCCTTTCGTGCCACAAAGGAACTAATTTTGCGAGCACGAATCATACTTCCAATTTTCTAGAGACAAAGTTAATGTAAACGTCAATGTACATTCCGCGTTTTGTATGAAAAGTACAAGTATTCCATAGTACGTCCTGCTGCCGACTAATGTAAACGTAATGTAAAGGTGTCGTATTCTCGATACCGTCACATTGGCAACTCTGGTAAAGGTCGTGTTCACCCTACCGATCACACGCTACTCGTGTTCATATAACCACGGCACACTATACATACTATACATACATACATACATAGAAATATCTCGTATCTTCGATTCCAACGAGCCCTTCCCGTCCGCAGCACGAGCTGGAGTCCACGGAGCTGCTGGACAGCAACCCCACGTCGCTGGCGCGGCTCAGCTCCACGCTGCTGGTGCCGCACTCCGCCGGCCGCGCGCGCTACTCCTGCCTGGTGTCGGCGGGAGCCCTGACCGCGCGCGCCGCCACCCTCGTGCTCGGCTCCGGTACTTCTACCTATTTAGACACACCAACACCGATATACACAATCATTCATTTAAAAGAAAACAATATGTATGACGTAAGACTTCCTTGCGCGCGTGACGTTAAAATTCGTACGGATGAAACGACACGTAAAATGTGGGACATTTTTGTCCAAGAAGAGGGAGAGAGCGATCGAGAGCGAGTGAGAAAAGGCGAACGTAGCGTGAAGACAGAGCCGCGGGGCGGGGGTTGGGGGCGAGCGAGTGAGAAAGATCGAGTTAGAGAGAGAGATTGAGAGTGAGATTTAGTGAAATCTTAGATTAGTATAAACATAAACGAGATTTTAAAATTAGTTTGCCAAAGAAGTTTCACTTCTGACATGTGTACTTTGTACGCACGCATTTTTTTTTAATTAAATTGAGTCAAACAAGTGTCGTCTCGGGCAGCAGACGGCGCGAACGACCTGTCGGAGCGCTCGCGGCTGGTGCCGCTCGCGCCGCGCGTGCTGGTGGCCTACGCGGTGCTGGTGGACCTGCTGGGCAGCAACGTGGTGCTGCCGTGCCGCGCCAAGGGCCACCCGCGGCCGCACGTGCACTGGCTGGACAACAACAGCCTGCCCATCAAGAAGGACCCCAGAATGAAGGTGCGCGCAGTTCCACAGTTCCTGTGTACCGATACTCACTTATGTAATACGTATTTATCACATAACTGTAGTGACAGGAAATTCGTTATAATTAAATAAAATAATTTACTTTTAATATTGCTGAGATACACAAACTATTTATGCTATTCTATTTCTATATTATTTATGATGTTGGAAATGTTAACACATTTGTTTACGTGCCAAGTTAAATGTGGAAATAGTATACCAGCGCCATCTATAATCATTTCATGTTACTGTTCAGACTCCTCACAGACGTTTCACTGCAATAACAGCGACATTTAAAAAACGGAACAAAATTCATTATTCCATTACGAGAATTGTTATACTATAACGATTCGAGCATTGTGCTACATAAGCAGAGTTTCCGTCTTTTGAACGCTAGATGGCTCACGAGACCATAGCTTTAGACAATTCTGGATGGTTCTATCATGAGTACGCTATTCTTGTATCTCTTTAAATTGAACATCAAGTTTTCTCTGTCGCAGTGTTGTAAGGAGAGTGTAGTGGCCACACGTGCCTAAGTCGCTCCACTATCTTTCCAATTCGCTCCACGGAGATTGGCAATATTAGACGACCGAGTAAGACTTCAATCTCGTCTGAGATGCTGCGATCGCTATGTAATAAGAGAAAATAATTTTTATTTCATTTCGAACGTCTTCTTCCCGTGGTTAGCACGGCTATTGGAGATGGCTGCGGGTTCGGTTCCCATTCCGGACAAATGTTTGAGCCTCGCCCATGAGTCTTCCGAGTATTGAACGATGTCATCAGAAATGTCGGTTCACCGTAGCGCAGGCTGTGCTCGGTTTAAGAACGCAGAGTGCGGTTGGTCGGAAGGCTTACGTCTGTGGCGGTCGCAGGTGCTGCGGTCGGGCGAGCTGGTGGTGTCGGGGCTCCGCTGGAGCGACATGGGCGAGTTCACCTGCGTGGCGACCAACATGTTCGGCACGGCGCGCACCGAGACCTTCGTGTACCCCGCCAGGGTGAGATAACTATATTACATGATTTCACCGATCTCTATCTGCCGATGACCCTGGCCACGACACCGGAGGTCGCGGGTTCGATTCCCTACCATACATTTGTGTGATGAGCACATTTGTTTGTTCTGTGTCTGGTCGTAATAAAAATATCTATAATAAGTGTTATATCGTATGTATATTTGTATGTTTATCGGCTGTCCAATCACCACGACACCATTACACATGACATTCAATTGACTAATTTGGTACCGTTCAGCCGCGTGTGGAATTGTCCACAGTTATTATTATTAATGTTTATACATAATGATACTGGTGCTTACCTATCTGAATGTTATATTGTTGCAGCCCAACGGTGCGGACGGGTAGACGAGCGCAACACACAAACAAACACACACACTATACTTAACCTGGATGTTCCTGTTTATGTTTAAGTTTGTATTGTAAGAGTACGCCAACACGAATTCTTGAAACGCCGCGCTTTCATACGAGCAGCTGAAACTATTTCATACCGCACCATGTCTTCTGTTAGACATGCATAACAAATATATATAGAATTATTATTATGTTTAATATTCTTTTTAATACTTTATCATATGTTTACTTATTTCGAATTAAATAATCAAATGTATTGCATTCAAAATAAGCAATAACAACTCACTATGTGTTACTTAACAGACCGGTTTTGTTGTAGCGCGACTGTACAATGAACTTAAGTAATATCGTACTGTAAAGTTTGCTCCGTAGACACTGCAATGTCAAATTTTCGTACAACGTACATACAAATTTATATACGTGTCACAAATAACAACGGCTGGCCCGCTTGACACGACTGCTTTAAATTCAATAAAAATTACATTTAAAATGAAATTCAAATTAGCATTAAAACGCAGCGTTACCGCCGTTCGTGTGAGGCCGCTCTAAACAGAGTCTGCCTATTTTTTTATTTGTTGTATTAAATTATAATGAAATAGCAACATTGAAAAATGTTCAAATCATCGATCACGACTGCAACTATTGTTTTAAAAGTAACATTCAAAAGAAGTTCTGTATATTTTTTTACAAGCATCACATTGAAACACCTGAACCGATCTTAATGCGGTTGCTTTTCTTTTTACATTAATGATTTTGACTTGAGAATAGATTTAGTTATTACTGTTTATATGGCAAGATTGTTGTGATCGATACAATACTTATGTTTACTGTAGACTGTGATCGAAATAGATAATAATATGTTTGGTTTAAATAAACAATTTGAATTTCAATATAATTTCGTTTTATTTGTGAAACCTGTCACGACCCAAACATTTCACTAGTAGGTTGGTATTCGTGTATTTTACACTGAAATAAAAAATACATTGATCTGATACGTTTTAATGAGCTCTGTAAATATTCAAACCGGGAATTTCACGTAGAACATAAAAGCTTGTGAGGGTTCGAGCGGAACGTTCATCGTAAATATTTGAAATATTTATTCGAATTACACAATGGAATATTGCTTGAGCAGAGCCGTCGCGGCGCGCTTCCCCATCAGCAGCAGCTTGTACTGCAGCTCTTCGGATATGTAGCCGTCCAGCAGCGACAGCGAGTAGTCTGCGGGCAGCCATCGATACGCTTATATCTCGAGTAATGGTTACGTGATGTTACATAGTACGGAAGAAGAGATTTTGGTGTAGAAATATTGAATGTTAATGTACAATTCGAATCAAATCAAAACGTTTATTGCGCAAGCTGTTCACTACTGCTGCGAGAAGCTGGCAATTTTTAATATTATTTATAAACTTCTCAAGAAAGTTCGTACGTGGTCAAAACGCAACAATAATAATTGTTGGAAAAATATTATATATGAAAATATATATATACGCTATATGAATTTGAACGTTTCATATACGAATACATTCGTTCATTGTATATGTAACTATATATGCTTTTATTTTCTTACAATACATAGCAGTTTACTGTTAATAGACAAAAGATATTCTAAAGCCGTTTTAACTTTATCTATGTAGGTGTAGGGCGACATCAATTTACTTATCTGCACTAGCCACGGGACACATATATAACGGTTATAAACAGCAATAATCACACTCACCCAGTCCGTACACCACCATCTGTGCTACGCATGAATCTGTTGCTTCGTCCTCTTGCTCATTCCTCGTCGGAAGCGCATACTAAAACAATAATTATTTTTTTTCAAAAAACATAATAATCGATATAATTCCACACACAGCTATCTATTCCAAATGAGATCAGAAAACACCTGTAGTATAGTAACCAGACAGCTGATAAACATATATATGGATACAAGGGATACTTATATAGATATGTTTATTGCACCCAGACAGAACAAACGAATGTGCTCATCGCACAAATGTTGCTCCTGGGTGGGAATCGAACCCACGACCTCTGGTTTTCGCTCAGTGTACCTAACCGCTCGACCACGAGGCCAGTATAAAAAAAAATTGTCCATACGAAATGTTACACTACGAAAGTATCAAACGAGCGGGCAGCAGTCACAAGCGGGCCTGCCGCCTGGACTCCGGCGACCGACCTCTAATGAGGCTGTAGGAATGGGATCGTTAGTGTTAATATAATATTTCTGGTATGTATCCACGGACGCACGATTCCAATGTTAAAAAGCAAGCGGGAGTAAATATTTCTCAGATATGTCGAGACGCATCTTCCTATTAGATATAAATAAATCTTATATATAAAAATCAATTGCTGTTCGTTAGTCCCGCTAAAACTCGAGAACGGCTCGACCGATTGGGCTAATT
>DWUN01001194.1:0-17651 GCA_018249975.1 Passova gellias
TAACTGGTGAAATGTGGGGGTGTACTACGCTCCTCTGCCTACCCCTTCGGGGATTACAGGCGTGATGTTACGTTATAGAATCAAAAATTATGTTCCATTTTCTTTTGTTTCAGATCATGTCCGTGAATTTTCCTGCGGCACTCTCTACTACAGAACTTTCTTCGTGGATTCCAAACGCGATGCTTTGTATGTTGGAGCGATGTAAGTATGGACATATCTACATAACTACATACTAATTTGAGAGGTGTCTTCTACTTTTGTTACGCGCACAAAGAAAAGTAGGACTTGCTGGTTAATTTCAAATGGAGTAGTGCAGAAAGCAAAAGCGTCCATAATATGACTTAATTATAATCAATAAAAAAAATTAATTATTAACGTTCATAATATCAATGACAAAGAAAAAATGTCGCTTATTCAAACATAAAAATCTAATGAATTACGGTGTAGTTTCGACTCCTGAACGAATACCGGTGCACATTTATAAATTAGCGTACCCTTTTGTATTACTTACTTCTTTTTCATCAAAATATATTGCCCTAGATTATACGGCAATCAAATCTGTCGAAAAGATAATCGTCAAACAAAGCTGTATCGAATTATACGTGAAGAGTATATACGAGTAGGTCAATCGTTCACATCACGAAAACACCGTTCCCGCCAATAATGTTACTACTATCTCATTTTTAGCGATAAGCCGATCACCGATATAGCCTTCAACATAGCGTCCACGCTACGTTGTATTCTGTACATTATGAAAATATAGATATTGAGACTATCACAATACACTCATATCAATGCCATTGTGAAATTTACATTTTTGTATTTCGATAAAAGTAAATAAATGTATAAGAAACGGGTATAATAAAAAAATGACGATGACATGCCTTGATCTCGTTGCATGCAGCTGCTCAAAATACTTGCATATTTTAAAGCCTTGTAGTAATAATATATGTAAATACAATATTAAGGCCAGCTACGAATAGAAACAATTCGTTGAAGTAATTGCCCTCATACCGTTCGGACTTACAGTAAGTTACGAATATGAATGCAAATTTTAATCCTCAATTGATCTGTGCTGTGTATGGTTTATCCGATTGTCTTTTTATGTGTCCATAGCATGTACGAAAAAAAGCTTCCTATCGTGGGGCTTTTAATGTAAGGCTATATTTATTAATGCATGATAAGCACTGTACCCCGACACCACAATGGTACCGTGGTACAATCGTGGTACAACGTGGTACATTTATAGGCGCAATAGGCATCTTGCAGTTGCACGCAACGTCTGCTAAATTATGCCGTTGGATGACAGTTAGTGACAAACTTTGTCAAATGTTTCCGTTCGCCAAACAGTTAATTTCTATTGCCAAGGTTAGTTAACAACCCTTCAAACTTTTCCGAAACGTCCCGTTCTTTTTTTAGACCTAACAGGTTCTTAAATAGATTTTTTTTTAAATAATAAGCACCGCATTTTCAAATTTAAGAAGTTATATTTGTTAAGGTTGTCTTACCTAAATTGTCGATTGGTATTTTGTACCGACGAATATGTCTAAGTTATATTATTGTAATTAATGAATGTAGTTAATTAATAAAATTATTTTGTTTCAGGGATCGCTTATACAGACTTAACATGAACAATATCAGCGCTTCACACTGCGAAGTAAGTTTCTAAAAAAAATGTTTTTAACAATTTTTTTTACATAAAATGACAAAGTGGCCTTAAATAATACCCACAAATATTACATTTTCACAGCAAATCTTTCCGCTGTATGGCTCTGATAACAATAACTCATTTGTTCACAGAGGGATTCCATAAATCTGGAGCCGAGCAACGTAGCGCAATGCGTTTCCAAAGGAAAGTCCGAGGTTGGTAAAATCGACTTTAATATCATACTCTTATATTCCCTTTCTAGGTTTAAAGTATGTTGATTAACAATAATATCTCAGCCTGAAACATGTGAAGCAATCAAAAGTTAGTACTTGAGTAGTTTATAGCCTTACTAACAAATAATGGATTGATAAACTTACGTATTACAGAATACAGCATTCTGCAACTAATTAATATTATAACCTAAATAAATATTATATTCGAAACAAGCTGAACGTCTACACTTTGTAAAGATATAAAGCAATTTAATATTTTATCACCATATACCGTCTTTAAAACCAAATATAAACAGGAACTCTCAGAACCGATAAATTTATCATAATACATCACACACAATAAGTTCCGTATGAAAAATAATATTGCGTTTAACCCCTAAACATCAATCTACTGAAACACATTAAAGTGCGACAAACTTAGGTCACATTATCATTATTGGCTCATTAAATCAATTACGTCTCTTTGTTGCGCCCAACTAGCACTATTTCCATCAAGGGTTAATCCCGTTTTTAACAGTGAGCGGCGGCTGCGGGCATATTTCATAACGGGGAGCTTAAACCTCCGCTCGCTCGCTATATTAAAGCCGTTAATTTTGATTTACAATCGCAGCGTAAAAGCAATATTTGTTTTATTTCTCGGCGGTTACACCCGTCTCCGAGATCGGGAAGCGATTGCGCCCTGCACGAGCCACTAATTCGATAATGTGAACGAACCATTCGTACGGTTCGCTGGCTTCCTCTCTTTTAGTGAGCCCCAAACGTAATTGATATGACAAGTTTAGTGCTTTCGCCAGATCTGGATAAAATTAAACAATTACTCAATTGTAAAATATTGAATTTAGAAACACAAAACCTATAGTTGCGTCGAAAAGTTTATGAAAGTACTTCAAGTACATTATAAATTGAGAATTTGTTTAATTCATTGGCAAATACATTAGTAAGTTTCTAGATAAGAGCTATAGACTCAGGTGAAATATACATAAACGATAAGTTGACTTGGTTACTTTACAGATATATCATACACAACATGAAATGCTGTTTAGAATGTATAAATAATGAACATCGCTTATTTTATATGCCAGAAACAAAATATTTGTACCATCCTAATAAAAATGAAGCTCGCAAACAGAAATGAGGCATCTCGTGCGAAGTACATAAAGTCTCCAAATAAGCAGTAATAGCGCTATGCCGCTCTAAAAGCTTTACGTAGAAACTTCCCAAGCGAGAATTCTGTAATATTTCGCGACACACAATACGACTGAATATTGCGACATTGTGGCAATACATAAGCCACGGAAATAAAAGGTCAAACTCACGCAATTGAGGAAGAAAAGCAATAGAGCACATGCTACCCGCTCAACTAGTTCGATAGAGAAAAAAGTAAATTTGTTTTATTAGTATCAAAGAGGGCCATAAAAAGAAATATCTCCGAGTCTATCACCTCCGTCGTGGAAAGAACGGTTACTCGTGAAAGCTATAATCAAAGTTTCTCGCTGTCGGCGAGTTTTCCTTTCTCTCAACACGATGTAACATGGAAAGGGCTGGAAAAATGCCGTCGGCGGAATTCTGTAAGACGACCAACAGGCCGATACTCACCTTGTTTAAAGCTGGCCGCACTTTATAGAGATTTCAAGAATATTTCTAAGTAAATCACAGGACTTATGGTTCCTGACAAAAGGAAAATAAATTCTGAATTCTCGTGTCAAACATCTGACACATTTAAAAAATATCTAAATTAAGTTTTCTCTTTTCTTGGCTTTTCTTGCAAACCCATTAACATAGAAGAATCAATGATATAATATGCAATAGTACGTATGATTCCTATTTTGAGAATACTGGTTGTTTAATCCCACATATATAAAGATCCTTCCTTGAAGTCACGAAAAATTTTAAACCACAGCAACTAATATCACTAATAATATTATCTTAACACATTAAATAGCTAACCGATACAGTTGTACACCAACTGCAAAAAGTTTCAAATAAGCTAAAAATAACGCTAAAAATAGCGTACCTGTAGAAAAAAACAAAAAAAAAAACATTGAAAAAAGAACGTGAGAAAAGTAGTGCCGGCCGTAAATCGACTTACGTACAAAGTGGCGAATAATTAACGAAATGGACCAATCGAAAGCATTAGTTCGGCGTGAAGTTATGCGAGAGCGCCGGCAAGTGCCGTTAAAAGAAACTTAGACGTGAGCCTGATTGTTCTCTAGCTTTATTCTGATTGTTTCTGAGCGCAAAACAGTTCTGCGCTCACGTCAGTACAACAGAACGCTCCAAGTATATTAATCCGATAATTACTTTAGAACAATCTCCCGGAAAGTTACCTCCGCCGAACTAAAGAAACTGTGGCAAAAGTTTTTACGAGGAAACAAAGAACTCGTTCTAATTGTTTATTTTCACGCGCCTAGTAAACGGAAAACTACCAGCTGGGATTTACTTCGGAGTTCGTTAATTGCTATACAACAAAATGTACGTAGATTTTGTTCAACAATGCTTTTACTATGGGCTATTCACGTCACTGCTGTTGGGTCGCTAAAATATATTTGTCAAAAAAAATTAACAATTTTCGGGTCGACAGATGTATGGTGTATGCTATAGATGCCTACTGCATTCAGACGAATAACCGTGAATCACAAAATGTATACGCAGCGATTTTAGAAAACGCACGGATTCTTCAGAGCAAAGGAATTTAACGATATTCCTTCTCGCTTGGTATATTGTAAATTTCATAGTGGACGGCTGGACGGCTCTCGTCGTGACGTAGAGAAAATTAGTTTCAATCTCTGGCCCGACCGCAAACGCCATATACCAATCCATAAACATTCACCACGTTCCACTTTCTACTCGAAAATGTCACTCCAATTTATTTTTATATTGATAACTTCATTCTACATCAATTTTCATTTTTGTTTGTTCACTTTATTTTTACAGAAAATAAATTGATATTCATAACCAGCCAGCGAGTGTTCCAACAGGGATTACTGCAATAAAATTGTTCAATTTTTGCGCGATATATTAAAAAGCAATATCTATTTATTTAAAATCTTTATAAGTATCTGAAGCTATATACAGTTGGGTTGATAGGGTTGGATAGGCCCAGACCTAGTTCAGGGTAGAGCAGAAGAGAAAATTTAGAGCTAAGATACAATATTTGAATACTAGCTAATGTGCCGAATTGATTAATCAAAATGCACTTGTAGCTAAAACGGTGATACTTGTTTAAGGGCGATCATAATTAGTACGGAAAATTGAACGCTAATGAACAGAAATATAGTTGAATCATTCATTTTCAGCATCGTTTTATTCACTAAAACGAGCAACGCATATTCCTGTCGTTCGGAATAATAATGTACCGTTCAATATTTATGTTGGACGCAAATTTGCATAATCACAGACTGCGAACACTCACACATACTCACGCACTTGAGCGAATTACTATTATTCCGTTAAAATTCACGCTACGTAGCTGCTGAATAGGTTTCTTCGTAGTTGTTTATTTCCGTATTATTGAAATGAACCGAGTATTGAATTGTATAACCAATTTTTATCGGAAAGTTCTTCCGTAGAAAATGAATTAGTGGGGATAATGAGCCCATTCTATGATTCTGGCGATTCGTATTTTCACGATCCTCCAACTAGATTAGTTATGGTTTAGCACTGAACACAATCAGGTTAGGTGTATTTTGATCCCGATTAAGGTCGCTCCGTTCCATAACTTGATTACAAACAGTCCATTAACATTTATCAAAGGCTCTTCAATGATGATGAAAACATGATTATATTGATTAACAGTTCAACCGTCGATTGGATCTATTTGCAATGCAATGTTCATATGCTTTACATAGAAATTAATTCTGATATTAAGCCAATTATTAACATCAATTATATGGATTCTTACTTCAAAATTATTTATAATACAATCATAACTTCAAGCAGTTAAGTAGTAAAGCGTTCTTTATTCATACTAGATCTCATACCACCCACATTTCCGATTAAGACAACCCATTAAGATGATAATATAAGATAACATAGTTGACAGTTCATGAGAATGAAGAGAATTTCTTATAAATAGCTATTTATTCGTTCAATTGATATACATATCCTTTTGCAGCACTTCGACTGCCGCAACCACGTCCGTGTAATCCAGCCCATGGGTGATGGCGGTCGGCTCTACGTGTGCGGAACTAACGCACATAGCCCTAAGGACTGGGTGCTATATGTGAGTATTATTTTGTATATCTCTAAAGTAGAAATCTGTTCTGATTTAGATACCTATAAGTAGGTACATGAAATGTTCGAACTTAGTAACACGAAAGCTATCCTATCCTAGCGCTATTGTGACGAACTTTTGTCGGTCCCATAAGTCATGCCAGACTTGGCTTCAGACGTCAACACATGTTAATGGATTAACGTACTCTGCGTCAGCTAACTTCCAAAACTCTTTTTATTTTACAGAAATAGTAGGCCATGCAGGATATCTGATGTTAACTGTTTATTGTAATCTATGGACATGTATAACATATCGCAAATTAAAATGAAAGTTCTTCTCGGTTACAGACGCGTGCGTTGCTACTAATGGGTCGGTACTAAGTTAGAATATTTATGTTCCTCTATACTTATGTTTTAGATTGTCCTGACCTAACACAACTTCAAACAGATGCAAGATAATCCAAATACTGCTGCTTACCGGTAGAAACCGGTACAGTCAATGCATTCGCATACGAAACGTGAACGTGGTTCCTGCCTCTCTTTGGAAGTTGCGACAAAATTTTTTAGCTGATAGAGTTTTGAAAACCACTCAAACATTGAAGATTCCATCAATTATTATAAATGCTTATTACATGCATACATGCATATAGACATATTATGCATATATAAATTGAATTATACACAACGAAATTGACTTGGCAACGGAATTTCACTTAACGATATCTCGTTTAGCCGTTTGTTAACATGACGTCGTTCATTGCAAGTCCAGAGTTATCTTGGCACTCGCCTACGACGCCAACTATCCTTGAGTCTTCATTCTAACTGATCCCAACATGGGACTTGGACTACAGCCAGCGATGCAACAGATCTCAACAGGTCTTTACATTTGTTTCATAAATAGACATGGCACTCCAACCATTTACAACTTTTGCAGAACTGTTCTTGCGTATGTCTTTTTAAAGCTCTCATGTCGTAAACACAGGCATCTACGGCGGCGTCTCACTCGCAAATGCGACATATTTCACGGGCACCGATTTCAAATGATGTGATACGACGAGAGCAGATTTTCCCTCCACATTGAAGGTATTTTTAATCGAACGACACTAGTGAAGCTTGATGAAATGACGTTTTATAAATATTTAAAATTAAAATCGATCAACAACAATATCAGTTTAATGTGTGGAGTTTTGGATATTATCATCATTTTACGCAACCAATGGCCGATCAGGAATGCGACGGAGCGATAAGTGGAGTCGTTTTCATGAAATAATTTAAAAAGTTATAAAACGAGCTATTCACAATAGGTATCGAAAGCAGACCGCAATAAATTTGCCGTGCCCTGTTCACCTCTCGCTTTCCTGCTCTTGACTTTCATATAATTTTATGATGTATCGGCGGCCGTTTTGACCCTTCACACGTTTTATCGCGTTTCAGGGCGAGAAGCATGGTCGTTTTTATCATCATTTTGCAAATTTCGGTTTAAAGTATACATAGGATGGGTTAACTGCACATAAAATGTAATATAAAATGGGAGAGCACATCCTGTTTGACGCCGCGTCCTTCTCTCTGTCCATTCAATGTCTGATAAAAATGGATTCAGATGACATTGGCAACGCGACGCGAGAATGTTTCCGCATCCTAGGAAAAGTACATTTTTGCGCATACCTATTTTAAGCCTTATTGTACGTAGAATCTGTGTTTAAAAGTCGACATTTCGCCTCACACCAACTCATGTAGTTACGAAAAATATTCAGTTATTTTTCTCTTTTGAAAATTTACAGTAAACTTTCGTGACAGTTTTCTATCATGGAAGTGCGAAAAGAAATGTATATACAGCGCCGTTACAATTCCGCAGGTCATAAATTGTGGTAAAAGTCGAAACCTATAGTGGGAAAATGTTGAAAATTGAAAATATATTAGGTACTTCTGTGGGGACCGAGCGTTGCCGTGTTGATACTAGCCCGACAATCTTTTGTACAGAGCACACTGTTAAAACACAGATAGTGAAGATTTATGAGTAATGCGATGGCTTAATTCCTTTTCAAATTAATACGTTTAAATATTGTGGAATAAATTGCTTTTATTTTGTTTTCGCGATTACGAATATACATATTTGAAAGTCTTAAACATAGTTATCAAGTATTTATAAATGCTAATATTAAAGCCAGTGCAATTAATTCCAATTATTACACATTTTACATACAGACATGAAATATAAATTCATTATTTAAATTATTAAAACATATGCAAATGACACTTAACGTTAATATTATAAGTTGCAAATGTTTTATAATTGTGGCGTTACGAGAAAGAAATTATTATTATTCGAATAAATGTGTTCAAAATAAAGTAATAAAATAAAACCAAATGTTGTTGCGTAATCTAAGGGTAAAATGCAGCTTCCATCCCTATAAAGGGGAAGGGCGCGTCAGTTTCAAAAATTGAGTGAAATCACATGTACGCAATTGATAGGGCCATACTAGAGGTGACTGGGGTATCCAGGGCCACTCTGAAATATTGTGGGACATGTACAAGTATTAGAAAAATACTTCTTGTCAGGTATGTTACCAGTCTAATGTCCTTATATTTACAGACTTGATTTATTGTAACACCACGAAAATCCAACGTAATATTTAGATCGGATAATAAGATACATAGTCCTTTACTACTACACTTCCTAAATTGTTGAAAAACTCATGGTATAAATTCAAAATATGTAAATAGTAAGATCTAAAATGTTCCCCGAAATCATAGCGAAGTACGCGCTTTATTTTTTAGCTTCATCAATAAGTACCTACTAAAACCAGAAAATGCCATGTAGCATTAAGTTCGTGCTTATGTTATTAAAAGTAAAGAATCAACTGAAATGGTATGATTAGCGTTAAAAGTACAAATAAGTTTGATATTAGCATTAAAAATACAGACGTCCGACGAAAATTAAACGCAAGGGAATACTAGCCGAGAGCCGCTGAGCTGATACAAAACTGTTGGAATGATTCATATTTGCTGCAACCACCAATTTATATCTATTCTGTTACAAATGGCTTTTCTCGATTGCAGGGGTATTGAAAATAAATGAAAGGCGCGATTGCCTTATGGCACATGATTCGTATTGTTTCCATTATAGATTTTAAACGTTTTGTGTCCATTGTGCAGAAGTGTATAACACTTTGTTGTACTTACACTTTTATTGGCTTATATCCTATGGATATAAGCCAATAAAAGTTTGTAAAAGTTGTTTGTAACAGATGTTTAATTCTCACCTTATTTTACAGAGCAATATTAGTTTTTTTAATTATATAAGCGATACGTAGCCTACAACCACTACATTGAGTAACCTTAGCATGTAAAAGTTAAAATATTGAATTTAATATTAACAGATATTTAAATCGCTGACATAAAACCAAAGTACGAAATACCGTTAAAAGGTTAGCGTGTACATACAAGGTGTAAAAGATGCGGACATGAAAACAAAAGTATCAGTAATTTATCACTGTTGTTCCTGCAATAACAATAGAACAATTTGTATAGCTAGCAGATTTAAAACACATCCCATTTATCTCGTTCGAATAAAATGCGATAAGCCCCGCTTATTGATTGTTCCCATTTAAATTGAAAACGTTGAATCTGTTTCTCGTCAGTGAAATGAACCAATAAAAGGTGGTCTTGGAAATGAGTTTTGTGCATGATTTTGTTTCTAACAAACGATACATTTACAGTGAGGTAAAAACATTGGCACGTTACTTAACATAAAATTTATTACTTGAAGTATTTTTGTTACTCAGCATTTTATTGGAATTTTCGTATCACATTTTGATAATTAGATTTTGAATAACTTATACAAATTTTTAATTTATACTTTATTTTTTAATATTAATTACTCGTGATATTAAAAAAATTGATTTCAATTTGATGCCGCTAGGGAAATTGTCATTTGAAATTGGATGTCACCAAGAGTCTTTTTTATTAAGAGAGCAGTAAACTCTCTTAGATGTTAACAAAAACATAACAATTAAATAACAGCCGAAGTATTCATTATGAGAAGAGCAAAGTTATTCAAAACAAAGTTTGAAGCTGATAATATCCACATTTTTCAGAGTAATAACGCGGATTAAATCACAAGCCTGCTGTTTATCCGGTGTCGTTAACAACACTAACGCCAGTTTGCACAACGTTTGTCATTAACGTAATTATTATAACGTAAACGGCTCAGCGGCCGCAATGGCAGCACTCCGCAAAATTAGTTTATATTCTGCTAATATTAGTTTGTATTTTTTATACAAATGTGTATCTATCATCACAATTTCCTTGTTTATTTATATGAATTATAACAATCACTTGACTCAATGCAAATGGCAAGCAACACAAGTACAAACTGGAAAGTTATAGACTTCTTCAAATGTTACATTTTCCTGGAGAATTTATAGCCATTTAAGTTCATACATAGGTTAATAAATAAATAACAGGATCGAAAACACTAGTAGTATTGAAAATAAAACAACATCTAGACTACATCAACATATGTATATGTAAACCTAGAATCTACTAAGAATAAAGAAAACATTAGGTTGGGGCTCAGAATATGCTTTACATTTTTATCTGCTATCCAACCCTTTTAGTAAGATAAAAGAGGTCAGTTTGTATTTAAAGACTTCGTAAGGTCCATATTATAGTACTTTCTGTCTGCTTGGGAGGTTGAACAGTATGTGTATCAAAAACTTTGAGTCAATATAATAAAAATTGTGATTATCATCAATATATTAACATTGTGAATACAAAATTGTTTTACAGAAGTTATAATTATAATTTCTGCTTTTTATTCATTTTTGTTTTGTTTACTAGTTACAAGTGAAGTTTATTTTTTACTGCATGCTTTTAATTCCAACATTGAATTCAAAACAATGAATCTCTCAGAATACATTAAAACGAATGTGAATGACAAACGACAAGTACCTAAATGTTTTTTTTTTTCACCTTTTACAAGTATCAGATGAGCATACAGGCCCTGCAGTTATATAATAGATCTATTAAAGGGTTCCATAACCGTCTTGAGAAAATAATCACCAACGAATTATTTAAAATACAGTAACAAACACCTTAATATATTAACACAAATTAGCAAATATCAAAAGCCGCATCCAACGCTAGCAGACCAACTTTTCACAACCATGGAAAAGTTAAAGGAGAATAGCAACAAATCAAAAGCATTTTTTTGATTGAACAATAATATACAAGTTAGGTTTGTATGACTATTGTACAAGTTGCAATGTTAACTATGATTTGAGATAGCTGCAATGCTCATACATTGTGTCGCAGTCACTTCGATCTACTCGTACCTCGGTGCAATGTTTACGGTTATCCGACACCGTTCATATTTCACCCGACAACATGCAGTGCACAGGTGCAATATGTGCGCGATCGGAATTAGGACCCAATATCGTCCGCCGACGCGCTGCGCCACGCTGTTTTATGACAGCGCCTCCGAGTTACGCGTACGCCGGAACAAAAGCGTTAAACAGCTACTTTTCCACTTTTCTGCAGAGTTATTAGCCTAAGAGTTCTAGGATGGATAACGGACTATTGTTTTATATAGATCACTTGAATCGCTAAATTCATGGAATGTTTATTTAACAACAATTTGCTCAGGGATTACGGGCGTGATGTTACGTACGTAATTTGCTCTATCTCGCGAGTTCATCACTTGAAACTCGCTATAATTGTTCAATCCTGTATATAACTCCTTGCACATATATTAGCTCTCTTGTTCAGAAAAAAACAACTTTTGGAGCGTTACTCAAAATGTAGCTTATTGGTAGGTAATAAACTTGTCTATTTCTTAAGTATTGTAGATATTAGTGGAACTATTTATTTATTATCAAAATCCAGGGGCTATGTCCACAGCATGTTTATATTCATATATTCTATAGGCTTTTCATACTATTGGTTATGTACAATTTAAATTTTTTAGTTTTTATACCCAACTTCAATAGCAACATTCAAAATTCAAACCACCTCAATGTACAGGAACTTTAAATACCCTTGCCGTTATTTAAAGTTAGTTAGTAGGTACCTAACTAACTGAGCTTTTGAAAACACCGCTGAAATTTCTTGACATTCCTTAAATAATTGTAAAGAAGCTGGTAAAGTGACTTGCAGTTCTTGGACATTTAAAGTCATTGTATTGTGTAATACTTACGTAACTAACACTTCAAGTTTATACTAGTCACACAATAAACTCGTAGAATAATAACTCAAGAAAGTCATCCAACAATAAGTGTTGGTTCACGTCACATGTCTTTCGCCGCGCGGCACCTTCAAGTTGTTCCGTACAAAGTCTGCATAAATAAACTGAGCACGCTTATTTCTAACTTAGGAATGCAAAATGAGATCACAGTATGCAAGCGATATCAACTCTCAAAACTTACGGCTCCATCCCTTAGCAGTTCAGATTATACGGACTGCGACATCTCCGGGAATCTCTCGGGGGAACTTAGTATTATTATATAGCAACATTATGTGACAGTATATTCAGATCGTCTCCAACTCATTAGCTGATAGTGACAAGGTTGCCAAAACTTTACCCCTCTCGCAATCTCCTGCAATTTGAAGATCCTTTGTGCGTTTGAAAGTTATTTCGGCGCGCCATATACAAAGCGGAATGTAATACACGGGTGGTAATGTCATTGTGAACGAGGTGTACGTTGTACATCCGGCGCTATACGTCGCGGTACTTATGCTTTTAATCGATTGTTTCACCTCATTACTCGCACTATACACGTACATACTTATAGCTAAATGTAACAGCTGTTAGCAAAGTCGTCGATATCATCTCATAAATTGCCTATACTGAAATGGGGAACTTTCTTTAAGACAATATTCATACTTTATAACCGAAGTTTATGCTATACTGTGGGCAGTGAATGTCTCGAGAGTTTCTCGTCGAGATACGTATTCGCGATGTATTGGGAAGCCATTGCAGTATGTCATGCGACGTTAGTACGTATCTGCAGGTGCCAACTACCTCTACAATGTCTTATTTTATATAACCACGTTGAGTTTCAAAAAGTCTCGCTCGCATTTACGTATAAAATTTTACGGACAAAATTTGTAGCACTTACACGTTCTATGATCTAGATTCCATATCTAGTATCGTAACAGCTGAACGCTTTCATATTAAAGGACAACTTGTTTTATATATTTATTGCCAATGTATGCACTGATTAAGCTTCGTGGTTATTATTGTTTATTTGACAGAAACATCTTATCAACGTGAATTCAACAATAATGTTGAACGTTGTGACAGAGTATTTTTGCGTTGAAATGTAGAAAAAAATATATCCGGTAATGGACCGACATTAAAATGCGCGGTTCGAAACAAAGATGTAAATCCTTCAACCATCAACTTTTACTCAATGCGTAATGATTGCGTCGTCAGCGGGCGATTCATTCCATCGTCGAAAAGGTTTAAAGATGCTAATTTGGTAAATAAACAGAAGTAAGAGCCTAATGAAGGGCGCTCGCGGGGCCGACGCAAACTTTCTTATTCCGCAAGGAAAGGCCGCGAGCTCTTCCGACCGATCCATTTGCTTGTTTACGCTGGACTTACGGCTGGCCCGATGCAGGGAGGAAATAATATACTATACACTGAAAGCGCTGCACGGTTTCCAACTTCGCGTAAAACATTTTACCCACTACACTTCGCATCGCGTTCAAATTTAAAAGTTGTTTGAAAATTTACATATAAAGGTACTTGTATTCGGTTCACTCCACACTTTTTTTTGGTATTCAGTCAATATACAATTAGATTGCAGTTGCAAAGCATTATAAAGAACATTCGTAAAGACCGTATATATATATACGGTCTTTACGACCTAGCGGCTTTAGGTTTGCCCTTTGTAGCCTCTATTATTAGGTTTTTACACGAATAAATAAATAAATAAAATTAAATAACAATACACGCGTATACTTGTGTCATAAATATATGAGTTATTTGAAAATGTTTTGAAGAAGTTATTGTTTCCACAGAATTTATATTCGGGCTATTCAACATTGCGTTGCCGTTGTTAACGTGGCTTACATGTGTCCAATAAAATCAAACAACTTAAAAAGGGTACAAAAGCTTTCCGATCCGACTGCGAAGCACAAGTAAGGAATGAACAATTATCATTTGTATCTGGCCGCAGGCTAAACCGTGGGCACGTCTTCGCATGCCTCATTTGATCCACAGCTTATTGAAATAAAAACGACATAGGTTTTCGGCAGGTGCCGCAAGCAAAGAGAGCGGGTCCGGGGAGGTGGGTCACAGGTGGCTCCGATGGTCGCAGCGTCGTTAAAATTTACATAAAGTCTCAATCCACGACGACGGGCGCCGCCGCCCACCCCACGTTTATGCTACGTTTAGTAATTTTATGATAATTTCGAAAACGGCACCGCCACCCATCGCATTATACTAATAGAGGAGTCCAGAGGAGAACGCCCATACGATGCCGAAAATATTCGACCGCCTTCGAAATAATAAGTTTCGGTCAATAAATCGCGCGAAACGTGAAGCGGACGTGAATTTTTGGAAAAATTAATAGCAGATGTGTTTTTGAATCCCACCGGGGAGGGCAGTTACGCTGAAAGTGAGACGCATAAATCTACTCGCTAGGTAACGTTTTTTTAGGAATGCTTTTGATTAATAGGGCGTAAAATCGAAGTGCGTGCCAGTAAAAAATTTAATATTTAACTTTTTTACTGCGATACTCAAATGGAAGGGAGTTTTAGCTATCCAATTCCATGCAAATGGATACTAGACGCAAATTTATAACAGACGGTTTCGTAGTATATCGAATAAGATGTTTGGAACAAAGAGGAGGGAAGGGACGGAATAAAAATAAACGGTATCGTTTGTTGCAGTCGAACCTGACGCACCTGCCTCGTCACGAGTACGTGCCGGGCATCGGCATGGGTGTCGCCAAGTGCCCGTACGACCCGGCGGATAACTCCACTGCGCTGTGGGTGGAACGAGGCAACCCTGGCTCGCTGCCGGCTCTGTACTCTGGCACCAACGCAGAGTTCACGAAAGCGGACACCGTCATCTTTCGCACTGACCTCCACAACTTGACGACTGGACGACGTGAATTCTCCTTCAAACGGACCCTAAAATATGACTCCAAATGGCTCGACAGTAAGTATTGCATCTAAAAATGTATTCCTGTAACCTTAGCATGTAGCTGATACTATTAGCTTTAAACAATTCGTACGAGCTGTTTAATAATACGAGTACGTGTAATAACAATTTTACCGCCAGCAAATGCGTCAGCGAATTGACTGATTTGATTAAATTTGCATTCTAATCTAGGAATGCTTGTAGAGAAATCAATGCATTCGCAAATCAACGAAAATCGCCTGGTCATTGATCGGACATCGCTCATTAGAGCGCTGGAGGTTCCAACAATAATTAGAACTATTGTTACAATTATCGACGATTACTCGATTTACCCTGAAATTGGCCTGTTTGCGACTAAACAATGGAAATTTAACTGTTTTCGCTCTAACGAGCTGTAATGTGGCCCCAATCTTTGGCCGTTAATTTGTGTGCCACAATAACACCCGAATAGAAATTATGCCCCAACAAATTCGCTTAATTTTCGTTAATATTGCTTTGTTCATTACCGTTGTACCTTTATTGCCATCGTTTGAAACGCCACTACCAGATAATTGTACTGTTTTATTTATTATCTGTAATTAAAATTCGTTCTGATTATTTTTACACCCAATCACTTTCTTCCATTTGTGTGATTATTATCAAACTATTCGGTGACGGTGTTAGTTCTTAGCATGCAATATTATCGAAGTTCAATACCAATCATCAATATCTAAATAATTTAGAAGCCATCATCTTTAAAGATACATATGATCGTGTTGCGCAACACGCATCAAAATGCAAATCAATCACAGAGGTATCCCGCAGCTCATGGGAAACAATTGTACAATCACACATTGTTCACGAAACACAATATTGTCTAACTAAATAATCTGTGTGTGTAACCGATTTAAGTCTCGCATTTGCGGCACAGATTCTGATTATAACGCTATAGTCATCTGAATTTGAGTGTTTATACCCATATCCCATTAATAAGATTAATTGTTTCTAATCTATGTATTAGCGTTTTCAAACTGTAAACTACCAAGTATTACAGTTGGGATCATGTATTAACTTAACTGTATTAATTTAATTGAATGACACACGGCATTTCTCCAACCAATCACAAAAGAAATAAGACATAATAATTTATAGCGGTAATAATATTAAAAGCTGAAATTATATTATAAGTAGAGGCACCCTAACACACGTCAGTCCGACGCACCTTTAGAGACAATGGCAACGTATTACAATGAGGATAAAGATATTGCTCGCGCGCCGTCCGCCTGTAATCCTCGACACGTGGCGATTTCATTATGAGGCCTACAAATAAGTACTTATTAATGCGAGCTATGAAACCTCGTGTATGACGTAATTGACACAGAGCTTCATCTAATATTTATGACACATCACACAGAACAGAATAACAGCAATTTGATACTGAAATTAACATGGGAGCTCGCTCGTGCCGCGCGCCTGTTCGGATATACGAAATTTATGCGGGTAATTAAATACAGTAATATGAATCTAAATAAGATTGAAATAATGTCATCTAGAGTTAGCCATTTACGTTCAATGTCATAGTAAAATAATAGCATCATTGCCGGAGCTGGGGAGAGGGGGGGGGGGGGGGGGGGAAAGTAATTCCACCATATTAAAATCGTAATTTATCATTCAATACTCGCATTAATAACAGGTGAGTTGTAAGTAATTACTTATACACTGGCAGAACATAAAAAAATCTTATTTCAATCTTATTACCAAATATTGTTTTTACCCTCAGAACCAAACTTCGTGGGATCTTTCGACGTAGGCGAATATGTCCTCTTCTTCTTCCGAGAGACCGCCGTAGAATACATCAATTGTGGGAAAGCCGTGTACTCGAGGGTCGCCAGGGTATGCAAGAGAGACACTGGAGGCAAAAACATTCTTAGTCAAAATTGGGCGACATATCTGAAGGCCAGGCTCAACTGCAGTATCCCTGGGGAGTTTCCGTTTTACTTCAATGAAATACGTAAGTTTACATTAAGTTTTATTCCATTCTTTATACGCAAAAGTTCTTACAATATACAAGACGCTTTGAATTTAGCCTTTGTCGTAAGTAAACCGTTATAACATAGTCAACTCTATATTAAAAGTGTTTCATTTAATACTGAATTCATCCATCCACCAAGCTTTGTAAGTTTACTGCTGTGCATATGTGTTCTGTAACACTGCTGACGGATTTGACATAATATAATAAAACAGTTCATAATAAAACAGTACAGAGTTTAATAAGTTTTACCCAAATGCAATATAATTTTAACATAGATTACCGATGTAAGCGTGATAACTGGCTTAACCTTGTTCAGTCGTAATAAAAAAAAAAACGTAACATCACGCCTGTAATCCCCGAAGGGGTAGGCAGAGGAGTGTAGTACACCCCCACATT
>DWUN01001195.1:0-17644 GCA_018249975.1 Passova gellias
AAAATAAGATAAATTTTATCCCGAAATTCCCACGGGATCTAAAGCTCCGCGGGTAATACCGCGAGGCACAGCTTGTAAAATATATAATGTTTTCTGGGTCAGTTTGCCAATCTGCACTAGGCCCGGGTGGTAGATTACGGTCTACAACTTTGTTTCTATAAGGAGAGACATTGTCTATCGTTTAAAAATAAAAAGGATTGAAAAAAAACATCTCCCAGGATATTGACAGTACATTTACATAGAAAATATTGTCTTTGTTACTTACAATACTCTGTCTGTAAACATTTTGTTTAAGATGTTCTAGCTCCTCCCTTTTGTCTCTGCGTAGATAGCCCAACTGAAACATATATACTAAGCTCAGTCGAAAGATATAGGTTTCAAAAGGTTTCAATAATCGGTAAGTTGTTTAATGCTTTTAAAAAAATCTACTTTATTGTGAAACACATAGGGACTTTAAAACGATAGGGATTTTTAGATTTAACCTTATAATTTACACATTTATAAATAATCCTTTTTTTATTATTTCCAATATAATCTTATATATTGAAAAGATATATTTTAAAGCCATTCGCCCTCATGAAGTAACAAAGTCGACGCCAAAAGACTATAAAACTGAAATGCTTATTCCCTTACCAATTTAAAACATTTTTCTTATTATTAAGCGTGAGAACTGTTTAGAAAAAATATGTTTTCTTAGGTTCTTACCTTCCACAGAGTAAATATAAATAGAAAAACAAGTATTAACCCAACAACGCATGCAACTACGATGATCCAGATGGGAACCGTCAGGTTTCTATATTGCAACACTGTGGATATACTGTGAAACAAATGAAAACAATAACAATTGGTCCCTTCCAAACATACATTGCAAATCGGCAGGGTTACAACTAATACGACCAAATTTGATGATCGAAATAAAATGCACAGTAACTATATGCACATATGTAATAAAAAATATTTTTGTCCGTTATTTACTTTGACTGATCTTTTGGTTTAGTGGCTAGTTTGGTCAGACGTCTGCAATATTCCAAATACATTGGATCAGCGGTTTCGAAGTGACGGAGTCACACGCAAAAGTTAATGTCATTAGCTGTTATATTCAAGTTTTTAATACTCCTAGGTGTTAACAGATGTGTTATGGTGCCAGGAAACAACCAAACAATTAAATGAACATATTCAAGTATGTTGTAACTAATTCTCATACATACCTGGCCGATATCTGCATTTCCTTCGGTATCGACCTTTTCAAATTTAAGTTCATGTATGTTGTTATATTTTGATTTTGGTTTGCACTCTTCTCTAAAAAGATATGGTTTAATAGAGTACAATATAAAAAATACAAACAGACAGGCACAAAGTACTACGACGTCGTTTATATCAGACACGTGCGTATATATCCTAAATATTAACGCTATGTTTTAAAATCTTCGGAAATGGGTGATCTGTTTCAAAAAGTCGATGAACCATAGAAAAGAAATAATTAACTTAACGCAAACTATAAAAAAAAAGATTTGCAAAATAAAATTACTTTTTTCAGACAAGCGTTTCTCGATGGTTGTGTCTGAAGCTAGGCATAAGGCCAGGATACATACCGTTCAATCGTGTCACTTCGAAGGGAATTATGACTTTTAATTTGACATTTTTCTTTAAGTCTATGTAATCACAAGTAACATTCAACTCCAATTCGGTCTCGTCTTTTTTTACGCAATGCTTTTGATTGTCGCCTTCCATCTGAAATATAATTCAGTGGAGATTAGGAATGAGCCGAGTACACGGTCGAGACTCGGTACAATATGTTTCAACTACTCGTAATCGGACTAATGGTTCGGTTCAACGCCGAGTACTTATTTCCGGTTCTGTTGCATGCATTGCATTTTTTTATATTAGGAGACAATGCACAGCATTAACTATCCTAAAGTAGGACTGAACTCATAGAAGGAAATATGCTGGTCTAAAAACTGTTTAAACACGGTTTTTTACCACAAACCTGTATAAATTCATGCCGAGTAAAATTCGGGACTAGGTTACTCGGCATACGAGTAACCTCAATTCGGTTCATCTTTAGTAAAGATCTCACTGTATAAGTTTCAAAGTTGTCGATTAACACAAATTAAAATAGTAGCGAGAGTTTCTTTTGAGAGAGAGTATGTATTACCTCATGCTTGTTGCTCAATGTATCATTGACGAGAACAGTTTATAATTGACACTCATTATGTTAGGCAAATAATTTTTCGTTTGCAAATATAAACTATGATAATCTAATGTCGTCACTTACCTCGATAATTACTTCGTCATATTTCAAATTTGGTTTATTCGTCAGAATCAATTCAATGTTGGCTCCGACCCAAGTTATTGGGCTGTCGTTTATGATCTGGTGTTAAAGATTACAAAATTAGGCAATGTTTTTTATGAAGAGAGTGGTACGTAAGCACTTAGCCATAACGGCTACTGGCTGTGTAGCTACTGGACATGGATCGCCAAAAGAGACTTGTTGTTAGCGTATAGCTTCATATTGTACTTAGGATTGAAGGATTGCTACTGTATTGTGATGTGAGAAATGCTTAAGCACAGTCTTGCCATCGATTGTGGGTTTATATTTGTGACAGTGTTAATTACAAAACAGTTCGAATTATAAATTATTAAAGAAGATGTATAAATTGTTTTATGAAAAGATACTTGCGGTAAAAACATGTTGAACTTGAGAAGACTCCGACATTATATTGATGAAAGTGCTGGGATCAGATTCACTGTAATACATTTTAGCGATTATCAAAACCCAACAAACCTCAATAGGATTGTTCTCTTGTGAAATACGTCATCTTTTATAGAAGCTAACATTAAACATAAAAGGATATTATAAATGTACAACAGTTTCCAAATCAACAACATGATGTTTGTTTTTGTAAACATATTCTGAGTTTGAGTAATATTTATCGATTTTTATATTGTTTTTAAAATTACTAAGAATCATAGAAGATAGATGAATCATAGAAGATGGATGAATAAATTTATGTTTAGCAATGCTAAAGGACTAACCTTTTTATGGATATCCCATCCGTACTAGTTATGAGCCGGATGATTTCATAGAACGATTTAAACTCAGACCGGACATTGCAATGATCATACAACATGTAAGAAATACGTATTAATTCATCTTTGCTCGTGAGGTGGCTGGTGTCCATTGTTATGAGTCCTGTATGCTGCAAATGGTTATCAGAGTGAATAATTCAAATTCAATTCAATAATTCAAAATGACTGTTCCCGTGGTCGAGTAGTTAGTGACCCTGACTGCAAAACCGGAGGTCGTGGGTTCGATTCCCGTCCAGGACAAATATTTGTGTGATGAACACATTTGTTTGTTCCGTCTGGTTGTAATAAAAGTATGTTAAGCACTACATTGTATGTATGTAATATGTACGTATATCAGCTGTCCGGTTACCATAACACAGCTATTAAATTGCCTAATTCGGAATCAGCAGTGTGTGGAATTTTGCTTATTTATTTTATTCATACGTCTTTTAAACGCCATATAGTTTTATAGTTATATCATTCATCGGCTTTGTACGTCTCAGATTATGAGACAGCCAAGAAAAACCTTTCAGAACTCTTTTGAACGGTAAGAATGAACTAGACGTGTTTGTGCTGGAGTTAAGACGATTGTTTGTTCACCCTATAAGGTTGCTACGTACTGAGGTTCTTTTTAGAAATTTTTCTTGCATTCATAATCTTACCCAGCTATGTTCATTTGTAAGTCGGAAATTGGTTTCGCACAAAACATTGTCGCCGTTCTCGTAAACGCAGCCGGTGGGCAGAGACACGAATGTTGCGCCGTCCAGCGTCACCAGCAGACACGCGGTGGCCGTTGTTTCACCATCGTTTGTCACGACAAACGAAAAAGAACTGTTCGACGTAGAGCCCACTTTGTACAGGTTTCTGCAAACAGTTGAGTTTTTTTCTCCTTTTACAATTCGACCCAGCCAACAGGCAGACCGGGCTGCCTGTTGATAAGTGGCCATAGTCGCGAACCGCCGAGGACGGGACGCCAAGTATCTTCTACACTTGCGGTATAATAATAATAATAAAAATAATAATACTTCATATCAGAACAAGTTCCATATATATACATCAGTGTTTCTATTTAATTATATTTATGTAATTCTAAAACAAGTAATGTGACTTTTTTTTTAAACAAAAGTAGCCTAAATCAATTAATAATAATTAATTAAATATTAAGTATATTAATGAGGTCAAGTTAAACATGTCAGGGAATAACAATGGTATGGTTTGAAAACAATCTCAATTTATTTATAGTCAAGAAATCATTAAATGAATAGAAATACTTTTCGGTCAGCCAATTTTTGAATTCTCCTTTATATACATAATCACAATTGGAATAATTATATATTCTTTTGTTTGGTGGCTCCTCAGTTATTGAAGCTTAGTACTTAGTAGTCAGCTTTTTCAATCTATCCTTATGTTACCATTATGTTATTCAAACGATTATTTAACTAGACTGTAACCCACGCACACCCGCATGGAATACTATTTTCAGCCGTACAGTAGTACACTTAACTTTTATTTACAACTATAAACTTAGATAACAATGTTGACTTATCCAACTTCAAAAACAAAAAAGTTTCGTGCAAACTATCAATGCCTATTTAACTCTTCTAAAGGATGTAATTCCTAATGTGTGATACCTACGAGAAATTTTATTTCCAACTGTAAGCGTATATACTACTATATATATTTCTATCTTCAAAATCGATTATTTTCGGTATTATCTTGCACCCGCCATGTAGAGGGGTAAATTAAAAAATACAGATGATGCAATGAACTTTTGCACGTAACCAAAAGGGTCAATACAATTATTCACAAGTCCAACTTCAAAACTGAACAAATTTACATAAAAAACATCACCCCTATTTCATACTCCGTTATTAAAGTAGCCCAATCGGTTGAATTTCACGTTCTCAAACATCAGGATTTGCCAATTAGTTGGGCAATTACTTTTGCAATATATTAAATGTCGTGATTAGTAAATGAGTCAAGGATTGAGCTTAATGTATACACCATTGTTGCATTTGTAAAGTTTCGGCGGGCCGTGAGTGTGGACCAGGTGATGGAACACTAGGGCGCCGTTGGCGTGGAAACGTACGCGCGCCTTGCACTTCTGGGCGCTCTTCTGACTGCAGCTCCAGTAGCGGCTGTCGCTCGTGGTCTGCGCGAACGTGAATTCACGAATGTAGAGCAATGGCTTCTTCATCGTCGACATCGTTATGAACTCATATGTCACATCTGCATTGTGAAATTGACCAATTATAACACGAATTATATTTTTACAATACAAACTACACATTTGCGTTGGTTACTCAGTAAGTTAGTTGCGTAAGTAAATAGCTATTGTGAAAAAATGAGATAGAAATAAACGGACGGAGTTGTACAATGATATAAAAGCCAATAAAAACAGTACAATAAATGATAACGGACATTTATTTAAAATACATCCACCTGGACAATTAATATTACAAAATTAAGATGTTCGTTACATAAATTTCTTAAAAGACAAAATATGGATTTAACTAATGATTCTTTAACATTTTTCAATGTACCCATTTCTGTGAACGTATATTTGTGTTTGAATAGCAGTGTCACTTTATTTAATTATTTATCACAACGAAAAAATTCGAATCGTAAAACTTATATATAGAAAATACGTAATTAAAATAAAACTTACATTAGAAATTCAGTACCTATTCTGCTTATCATTCATAGAAGTCTTTTCAGACATACCTAGGAATGGAAAGAATATGGCAAGAACCAATTTAGTATGTAATCATAGGTTGTGAGAAAAATGGAAATACATCCATTTCATTAAAATCAAATATATTATATAGATGTAGTATCTACTTTTACTACATATAGATTAAAAATTATCATTAGCTTAGTACTGAGACTAGTAATAGCATTTAATGTCTCCACCAATGAAGTATTGTTCAAGATTTGGAGGTTTATGGTTGTGGACCAGATGATAGAATACCATTTCACCGCACGTGTTGAAACGGATCCGCGCCTTGCACTTCTTACCAAACTTCTGACTGCAGTTCCAGTATCGTTTGTCGCTGGTGGTCTGCGCGAAGGTGTACTTATGAAGGTATATTAATTGTTTCTTTAAATTCTTCTTCCTTATGAACTCGTAAGTCAAATCTGCATTTTAAAATAAATAAATTTTAACACAACTGGTGTTTCTATAATATATAAAACTAACAAATCACTACGATACTAAGTAAGCCACTGTGCAAAAACAAGATAGAACATACGAGTACAGTTTATCTCATTCGCACGCGACACAACACATAAACCGATACCATTATCATGGTATTTACTGCATCTTTCCGGTTTTGAAAAAATAATGGACATTAATATAAAAAACAATAAAAACAATAGAATACATTCAAAACATTTATTTAAAATACAATCTTAAAATGCGTGGATAGGATTTAAATTTTACAAAAACAAGGTGTTGTTTACAAAATAAAATGTAATTTTATTTATCGATATACTACATCGGAAATATATAGCTATAAAATAATACAAAGATGTTCCTTCGATTAAATAACAATAAATAAACAAACATACATATATAAAATTATTGCTTGGGATTTTTTAGGATTGATGCAAGTCCATATGACCAAGTTCTAACCCATTCCTCAATGCGAGATAGACATCATTCTACACGGAAACAGCTCGTTTACAGCTGCAGATCATTTGGATAAAAATAGAAACTAGAATAGACATACATACATTCATAACATAACGCCAGGTCCCTAGCGGGTCCCAAATATCTCAGTCCTTGCAAACCTGACGCGCTTCGTCTACATTCATCACTCTCTTCATGCATACATGCTGGTTTCGGAGACTCTAGACTCCTCCGTCAACCAGTATCCGACCGATTTGGTCGAGATAGAATAGATGATATTAATAAACACAGACAAAAGTAAAGGGCAAAATATGCCACCTTGATGCACACCAGACGCGAAAGCACACCAATCAGAAGTCAATTCCTTATGGTGAACTCGCTGCTAGGGCCCGTGTAGAAAAGAATCAAACCATGATGATATAGGAAACGATGTCGAAATCCTCTGAAGTCATTCGCTACGAAATTAGCTAAAGATACAAAAGACTGAGACATTTATTTCCCACAGCCCAGCAATCTAACCATTATACAGAAATATAAATTTTACTTATGATTACAAGAATTACATAGCTATGTTAAAAATGCATTACTGGAATTGAGAAAAAATCGCATCACATCCATTCATAAACCTTACATTTAATTATTTATTTAATCTGTGTTGTCCTCGACATTATCTAGAACAGACACGTTTTACAATTACTATACAACTATTTGCTTAACTACATAATTTCATAATTACTAAAATACTACGGTACAGACTAAACATTATCTTTGCAGTAATAACAGCAAATGTATCAAAACAAAACATTCAAATCAAAAAATTTTATTAAAGAAAAATTAAAACAAAACAATTCAATACTGTAAAATAGTTATAATTTGCTTACAAAACAGTTATTTGAAATATATTGGCTCATTGGCAAGCAATCAAATGTGAGCTCTTTTATCATTATTTTAGAAATTTAATTACTTGAAATTGATATGTCCATCGGGTTAACAAATATACTAAAGAGAGAGAAATCACAATTGAGCGAAATTTTGCTGAAATAAATTGACAGCGCGCAAGATTTGATTTTAAATTAAATGTTTATATAAAAGTGTAATATGATTATATCAATTTCATTTAGAAAGGAAGTGTCAAACGTAAGCAAATATTTTACAGTACTGATAAATCACGTTTTAAGGAATTCGTGCTGAAATAAAAAGCAGTGCTAAAACGAAATAAAAATTACATTTCATTGTACATAGAAAATATGGTGTTTAATGATTAATTCATTATTTAAACTTAATTTATCGCTAAAGCATTACATAAGAGAATATGTTATTGCGCTGAGAAATTAATATACTTTTTAACGAATTGATAATAAAAATTACATTTCATTTTATAATAACAGATACTTAGTTAAAAGAAAGACAAGCGTTTTTACAGACACGCAATATTTAAAAAAAAAATATACAGACGAATTGAGTACCTCCTCCTTTTGGAAGTCGGTCAAAAAAATAATAATAGTATGATCAAGATATGTTTAACATGTTTCATTATCGAATCAAAGTCAAAGTGACATGGTCGTACTAAAAATATCTATATAAGTATTATATCGTATGTATGTATGTATGTTTATCAACTGTCCGGTTACCATTCATTACACAGGCATTCAATTGCCTAATTTTGGAATCGGATAGTCGTGTGTGGAATTGTCCCCAGATATATTATTATATACATATTAACGTGTTATCTGTTGTTATCGTTAAATACTAATTCAGCAGGCGAAACGGCGGCAATAGGTGGAATGCACGCCCCGAGCCCCAAATACCCCACACATTTTCACAAATCATATAACTACCTACCTATCTAGAAACATACAATACATTGCTTTAATAGACGATCGTTACATTTTGTCAGGTAAAAAAGAAAAATTTGGTCGTGATCCCTTGTAGGTCTACAGCCAACCCATTAAAATAAAACCTTACTGAACAAAAAGGCCCTAAAATGCGAAAATAATTTTTCGATTTTCACTGCAGTTCAGAGATTAGCGCATTCAAACGAACAATATCTTTCGCTACATATACTAATACGGATCAAAGTAAGTAACTTATACGAGTATGTATTATATAATCACAAAAAAGGCCTGACTTAGACGCTTTTATCACAATTTTTTTTGTACCATTTATTACATTTAAATGAAACCATAACTCTAATAAAATAAATTGTAATACATAATATCTATCAGAGCTACAGTCTATTGTTTTAAATTCCAGCTGTCAACGGCTAAGGTTCGAATCCCGTATACAATTACAATGTCTCGTGCGTTTTTATGTTTCAATAAAGATATTATAGGTATTTAGAAAACCAAACTCGCAAAAAGTCCAAGCGTGGCCGACAATGGTCTTGCCTTTTTATTTTGAGAGAAGAGAGAGACGACCGCGACCAAAACGAAATAATTTTTACCTCGGCACTAGATCGGTGACAATAGCTTGCAAGATGAGAAAGACGTTT
Organism: Passova gellias; assembly: GCA_018249975.1. NCBI lineage: Eukaryota > Metazoa > Arthropoda > Insecta > Lepidoptera > Hesperiidae > Passova > Passova gellias. The sequence goes on from DWUN01001195.1 coordinate 9,192, forward strand.
GGTCTTGTTTCAACAACGTTATCGATGACTCGATGATCATAATTTTGAAGCTGCCGGAAATGCAGTTACACGTCAAAAGAACTCTCAACATCAAATCTTCAGATTACAGTAGAGTATAATTATAATTAATATGTCTTAATATTCAATTTTCTTTTGTGTTTTCTTAACATAATTTTTTGCCCATTCTTACCCCTATAAAATAGAGGCGGGTCATGATTATGCACCACATTGTGAAGGATCAAGTGTCCGGCGGCGTCAAAGTACACTTTCGCTTGGCACATGGGCGATTTTTTCCTGCTGCAGACGAAATAATGTCGGCTTTTGCCGCTCTGCATAAAAGTGTAATTCTTGACGTAGAGAAGAGGTTTATTGTATGTGGCAGTATCCAAGAATATGTATCCATTGGCACCTGTAAATCACTTCAAATGTTAACAAAATTTTCGGAAACGGAATAATGCATCAATTAAAATTAGACTCTGACTAACAACTAGAAAGTTCGAGTCGAATTCACATAGAGGGGGTTCCGTAACATGATGAAATATTTAACTTTATGTAATTTTAAATAGTTCATGATTGTTATGGCAACTGTAGTAATAAACACTTTAAAGACTTAAAAATAAAACGAAAAAAGACTGTTTCAAGTTCAATTTTGTTTATAGTATTTGTTACCATAGCAGTTACAAAAGTACAAGCATTGTGAAAATGTCAAGTGTCTACCTATTATTACCGTTTAGGAGTTAGAGAGTGCCCTGGCACAAACGGACAAACAAAAAGCATTGAAGAGGAGGCTCAGTAATAGGGTTGTGGTTTTATCGTTTAGGTGCGACCTCTAAAATTTCGAACATATTTAAAAGAAAAATATTTTTGTATATCGTTATATTTTGATTAGCACTCATGTATTATATGAAAAAAAATATAATGTTTCAAAATATTTAATCCTTTAATCTTGTGACATTTACAACCCTATGCTCCACTTATTTGGTTTATTTTCGCAGAATTATTGAGCATTTGATTGCACTATCTGTTTGTCTAATAAAGACATATGTTTGGCAGTTTTACACCTCTGTAATGTACTGGCCTTTCGTGGCTGTGCTCTAGATGGTAGAAGATCGCTGTGCCATCGCCGGACAAGCGAACTCGCGCCAGACATTTCTTGGACAGCTTCTGAGAACAGTACCAATTCCTGGACGCCTTGTGATTCCTCGCATACGTGTAGCCGTCCACGATCATTACACGACCACCTCTCAGTGAATCAATGAACTCGAAATGCAAATCTGTAATCATTAACGTAATCTAATTTCACGATCAGATCCTATAGGTACGATTCAGTTTTTGATAAATAAGTAATAAAAATTACTGTTACCGATCGTCTCGGTATGAAGTGGCAAAAGGATGCTCATATAATCCGTAGAATTGATAATCGATGGGGAAAAAAGGTTCTTGAGTGCACGGTTATTATTTAGGTGAATACCACTAATTTTATGTAACCAATTCTTCTACATAGCAGCAACATCTTCTTGATACACTTGTGACATTAAAATCAATTTCCTTGAACTCCTATCACCTTATAAATGTATTCCATACTTTGATATGGTAAAACTGCTTAGAATGAAGTCAACACCGGAGGATTCAGATCTGGCTTGAAAACAGCTTGCCATCGGTGACTTACTTAACGTTGAATTCTCCCTAAAAACTTTTTTGGTCAATCCATCCACCTCAAATACAAAATACTGTTTGTTTTGGGTAAATCTTACAAAACCATGTTTGAGTAACATTTATATTAATTTTTATATTATATCTACAACAGCTTAGGGGAATGATTGTGTGTGAGATCCTCGTATATTATCAGTCCGCTGAGCACGTCCAGTTGGACCTTCGCCCTACAGCCCCTCGACCACTTCTTAGAACAATACCAATTCTTTGACACTTTATTCGTTCTAGCGAACGTATTCTTATCTAGAAGCATAACGACTCCTCCCCGAGATGAATCTATCAATTTATATCTGAGCCCTGGAACAATGTTCATTTATTTATTAAAATTAATGTATGCAGCTCAGAGGGAAACATAAGAGACGCAAAGGAAATTCGTACAATGACATGGAAGTCAATGTCACAAGAAATTTTAATTTAAAAGTTAAACATAGGTATTTACATGTTGCGTCTCGGACGACCAGGGAATTACTTTATGGTATTACTATTAAATTACTAGTAGTAATAAAGAACGAAAAACATATTAGCGTACCATAAAGTTTTTCAAGCTGTAAATATTATATTACTTGTTTACTTAAATTCATGTTTATTTACATAGATCTTTACAACGCTACCGTCGGACGCCCTGTGTAATATCGGCGGGGGGTGGTTATGGTCTAAGTTGCACGTTTCCAGAACCTCCTGGTTCAGGCTCACGTGCGCCCTGCATCCGGTCCTAGATTTTCTCGAACAGTAAAACTTGTACGGGTTCCCGCCTTGAATCGAAAACGTGTTTCCTTCGACCAATAGCAGATTCCTTTTCCCCTTTCCCGAGGGGAGAACCTCGTAATTCAATTCTGAAACGAAATTATGTAACCGGCTATAAGTAGGCAACATATTTATTCAGGCGGCTAAGAAGTGGAGTACCTTATGGCATTTGTGTTTGCTGACAATTATAAAATAGGACTCTCCATAATAAACTACAACTTCAAATACCTGGTTACATGTATAAGCAAAATTATAAACTTATAAAATTATAAACTGTAAGGTAACAAACGTAAAGACGACGTGGCTCGCAACCCATCATGCAATATCGCCCATGAGCATGACAAGTGGACAACGAACTGGCGCTTCGTTACGATGAATGCAAGGGGAAAGCCAGGTCGAGAGGTACCTCTAATAAAAATAAAGCTCATTTGTTCCTGTACACCGACTTAGATGAAAGTAGAAGAGATCAAAGAATTTTGTGAGCACCGAAGCCAATGGGGATCCTAAGTCTCTGCCTTATCTTATCCAAAAAAATATCGTAATGAATATAAGTGATACATTCTCCTGAATGCTGCTTATATCATTGTCACAAAATTTTATACAATGTTTTTATTTATTGACTGATCTCTTGGTCCAGTGGTTGAAAATTCTGACTACTAAAACTGAGGTCGTGGGTTCGATTCCCAACTAAGACAATTTGTGTGGTGAGAATATATATGTAAGTATTATACAGTATGTTATATATAAGTACTTTATCGGTTGTCTGGTTACCATCAAATGGCCATGTGCGAAAGTGTCCAAATTAAAAAAAAATTAAAACTATCTGCTGGTTTTTGGATATTCCATTTCTGCGCAAAACGCCGCTGGCAAAAGCCCGTGATAAATAAAATAAAATAATCCTCATAATATTACTTTTACTGGTACTTCTTAGCATTTAAAATAATATTATACACATTTTCAAACGTAACACACCTTATTATTACCTTAATACCATATTATTTTATTGTATTTTCAGCACAATATTGACAATATGAAGAATATTATATTCCAGTTTGCCCTTCCACTGATAGATACCAATTTTGAATCATTTTCTATGCAAAATATGTAGCCTTATATTGCAAGAATCACTGTGATTTCTATTATCATCATATACGCTCATCCTCGCAGATCCTAAACTACTGAGGCAATAACATGAAATGAAGACAATGGGTTCTCTATGACGTTTGAACCAGATACAAAGAAAGATTTTTTGGTATTCCATTCTCCAATTTTCCATAGGTTTGTTTGAAAATCCGAAAATTTATTTAAGGAATGAAATTTTCCATTATCTATAAGAGGGATAAGATGTATCTTCGCACAGTGCTGGTCTCCTCTCTCACATGCGATATTCGAATGATTAATTCGGCTGTTTAATGTAAATTCCAGTTGTGGTCTTGTAATACTTCGGTGGGATGTGATTGTGTTCGGTGTTAATGAGATCCAGTCTTCCGTCCTCTTTGATCTTCAAGCGAGCGATGCAGCCCGTGCTCAGTTTCTGCGAACACTTTAAGTACCGACGCCCGATACCGGTGTACGCGTACGTGTAATCGTTCACCATCAGTATCGTCCTCCCGTTGCTTATCGGCAGCTCCTTCACGGCATAATCTGAAAAAAATGTGCCGTGAAAATTTTGTAAGTTAGCTATCGCATCCAAAAGCCACCGATGCACATGTTTTACAAGGCACTCTAAAAATACACCATTATCATAAAATACCAATTCAATCCAATATTCCACTAATGGTAAAAGATAACAGGAACAGGAACAAACTTGAAAGATCATTATCCAAAAGTGAGCTTATAAATACACTACAACAATCAAAAAAAAACTTTCCAAAGTCAAACAGTAACTGAAAATTTCTCTTGATACCTTCTAGCACATTTCAAAAGTCAATAAAAAGAAATTGATACATGAGTTTATAAATGTACCTTCACCTTTTGCTCGTGACAACCAACAAAATAATAAAATGAAGGAATAAACTGGATGATTCTCATAATGTTGATTAATAAAGAAAATTAATACAAACATTGTGATGTCGTAATTTGAGATATCTTGTATACTAACACTAAAGTGTATATAATTTTAAGAGTACCTAACGTCAGTGTAGCAGAATCAGCTATTGTAGACATTTGTAGATGACTAGAGAAACTAAGTGAATGTAGAAGACATTAAATTTGATAGCAAATCAAACGAATGTTAATCGACATGATTTATTCGTAGCATTGTAGTCTAATTTAAACTTTTACATAGGTTCCATGGGCATTGATTTGTATTAGCGGTGGCGGATGATTGTGAATCATATTCCACGACACTACACGGCCTCCAGGATCTACAATCAATCTCGCTTTGCAGCCCGACCTCTTGGAACATCGCAGGTACCGCTTTCCTTTGCAGTAGTTGAATGTATAGTCCCTGAACATTTTTATATCCGACTTCCCCACTGACGGTAGTATCTTTAATATATCTGGAAGGTAAGAGCACGATATCTCAGCAAATTTTACAATATGTATTCAATTAAAAGAATTGAATAACAATTTAATATCCAACCCGTCCATTAACAAAATGTCAGAATGGAATTGTTCTGCTGTAGATTTATCATTACTTCATTGTCATCATTACTCATTGTCTATCAAAACATAAACCAATTGAAAAGTACACAAAAAGTGGCCTTGTCATCTAAAGCAATTTTTATCAGACAACCTTTGGGTAGAAGAAAGAATAACAAGGTACGGGCAAGGGAATAAAAGAGTAATACATTCGTAGATATAAATTTAAAAATTAAGTATTGAAATACATTTTTATTATGGATATGATATTTAAGTGTACTTTCCAATACGTATCAAAAATGTAAAATGTCGTTACATTTTTTTCTCATTCAAGTGCCTCCCTAACAAGCGAAGATCATTTATTCATTTCTGAAACGTGTCCTTAAATATCGAGAGTGGAAACCAAATGTAATTTGACATCTTATTTTCTGTCACCAACTCATATCGTTAACCGAGCGCCAGTAACGGGCTCTAGAAAGCAGGGCATTCTATTCCTTAACCATTCCCCTAATAAACAAGCAACCGTTTAGCCAAAATATTTCATTCTAATAATAATTGGAAGATATCAAATTTAAAAGTGATTTCATGCCGCACGTTTGGACGTTTAGTGTAAGAACTGCATCTTCCATTCCAATGCATTCTCCAAAATGCATCCAATAGAATACTGTTGTAAGCTTCATACCCTCGTAGCGAGTATTAGCGTCTTGGTCTTCGTTTAGCACTATTTTATTCTCACGTAACTCCCTTCAGAAGTAATATGAAATTCGGGCGGTGGATGATTATGTTCCGTATTGGCTGACACAACACGGTTATGTTTGTCCGTCGTCAGCCGCGCTTTACACTGCAGCGACTTCTTCTGTGAACACCGCAAATACTTCTTGCCCTTCTGAAGTATTTGCAGATGAAACGTATAGCCTTTGTAAAGGATTATTTTCACCTTATCGTTAAGCCCTGGTACATATTGCACTACGTCTGTAATAATAATAATAATATATATGCATCCACTATTATAATACATAAAATATTCAAAAGGAATTAACATAAATAAGGATAAATCGCAAAAACTTAACGCAACATAAAATATAAAGTAGTAAAATGACAAAGCTGAACTATATCTTAGAGCAGCTATCCAGGTGATATTCGTAAAAGTGGCAAAAAAAACTCCACAAAAGGTTGCTTTGAGACAGATGAGCGCTACTAGCAAAGAAAACAGTGAAATAAGGAATCAAAATGTAATAGAGAGAAATACGCGACATCCAAATCTAACCGTAAAATTTTTGATTACAATAAGATATATATATGTATGTATGTACACAATTAAAAACTGCTGCTGTGATAGCTCCTAAAGCAACCGACTACACATAACGCCGGACTTTTTGGGCACAACGGACAAAAGTATCTTGTTTCGCGCCGAGTTTTCTTTCTCGTGCAAACGACACAGGGTTTAGTTGGTTTTCTCTTCCTTTCTGATGGTGGTATATATTCTAAATAATGTTGAATCAATATTTCTTTGCATTCCTTCAATCCCGGAGAACGTGGCTGACGATGCGCGTGTTTCTTTATTGTGGCATCTTGTTTGTTGTACGTGTTATATCTTGTTTTGTGGTTTGTGCCAGTTTCTGTAACCAAAGAGCATTACCGTTTCAATATGGTCGTGTTCACGAATCACATATTGTTGTGTCCAGTAAGAATATCGCATGCATTTAAAAATAAATAATGATTAACAACGTATTCGTCGGTTTTCATGCAAAGCTAGAGAATCTTGTAATGTTAAAAAGAAATCTGTTTGTAATATAAAACTCAAGTTACACATAAAAAAACTTTAATTGCAAATAATTGCTGTGGCAACACTTCAAGATTAATTTAACATACAAACAAAAAGCTTTCAGTGGTAGAAGCCGTCAGTTAATCAAAGAAGCACCCGAGGTTCCGTTAGATTTCGCGCCCGAACTACAACCCTTGCTATAATTGCCTTCCGCAGCCCTCTGTCAAATTCCCTTTACCTCACTCCCATCGCTTACAGCAGTCATGAAAAAGCGTAGCAAAAATTATTCGTAGCTTTAATTGTTAGAAACACAAATTGAGTTAGCATCACCTTTAAGTGCATCATTAAAGAATATTCTTTTCTCAAATCATTGTTAGACACACAATATCACTATCGACCATTTCGTTGCAAGTTGCTGCAGTTGAATTAAACACAATTTCAGATTCCTTAAAATTGCCGCCTGTGCCGTGCTTGACAAGATTTTGTATCAATCTAACAAGTCTTCATATAGGTACCTACATTACATTTTATACCTGGTCAAACAGGGCAGGGGAGGATTGTGTACTCCGTTCACGAATACGATATTCCCCTGCCTATCCAGCTCCAGTGTGGCTTGGCACTTAGTGCTCAAATTCTTAGACCAGTACACGTATAGTTTCACGTTTTTAGGGCCATGCTAAGAGAAAGTGTAATTATGGTACAGAATCAGCTTCCTACCTCGCAACAACTGTATCACCTGGTAGTAATCTGCAAGTTAAAAGTTACATTACATTACATTCGTTACTGTAATAACTACTGTAATAAATAATTGTAATAACATTATTATAAAAGTACATTTTAGTATTTAACAAGAAGTGAGAGAATTTCAGACCTACTAGACATAATACGGTGAAGAATAGAAAAGTTCTTCATCCATTATATTGAAATTCATCATCAACAACAATACCGTTACTTATTGAACACAAGTGTGCTTCCGAAAAATTAAACTTAAGTCCTTAGTAACCATATATATAGTGACTTTACAAACCCTATTGCAGAGCAAAATAAAAATAACACCGTAATTATAATTATAACTAATTTATAATTATTAAGCCTTTTATTACAATGCGAATTATCATATATATAATTTGAATTATAATTATTATTTTATGAAGTATTCACAACCGTTTTACACTGTAGAATTACTCTTAGCCGTGCGAGTGCGAGCCAGAGATATTTTTAGCTTGTTACATAGATTAGAGCGTTCAAACAAATAACATCTTTAGCTGTATTAAAATATAGATTTTTTTTCGTTATCAGATGTTAATTGTTTGTATAGCAGTTTTATTGACTTTTTCTATTAGGTATTATTGAATTCAGTATGGCACTGATTCTGCTGATAGGATTCTTGGCTTCGTTAGGTTCATTTGCAGGTTTCGTCTGAAAGCGTTGAGGATTTCGAATTCTGTAAGTCTCGTAGTAGCGTAGAAAATCTGGTGTTTCTTCGTCTTCATCTGATGGGCAAAAATAAGTATGTAGCCACACAAACACCGTAAAGTAGAAAAGATAATAAAAATATAGATATATATATACGGTCCACGCGTATACCAGAGGCGACCATCTCAGTCCTCAAGAGTAGTGACGCATCTGCGACGGACCTCTGATAGGG
>DWUN01001196.1:0-17643 GCA_018249975.1 Passova gellias
AAATTTTCAAAATCGGTTCACGCAGTTCGGAGTTATGCGGTAACAAACATAAAAAAAAAAAAAAAAAAAAAAAAAAAGAAATACAGACGAATTGAGTACCTCCTCCTTTTGGAAGTCGGTCAAAAAGATTCATAATCATGATTTCGTCAGTGAGGAATTCCGGCAATCGCCGCGGACACCCTACGCTCGTGAATAATCGGTCCGGTCTAAACTCATTTTATATTTCAAATTTGCTACGGCGTGCGTTTCTTGGTATGAGATTTTATCCAGTATTTATGATAAGCGATGTCCATCACTAAGCAGTTACATAAATATGAAATTTTTTTGTTAAAGATAAAAATAAAGTTAAAATGGGATTAAACAAAAATCGTTTAACGTCTGCAATTCGCGGTTAGCGTTAAGAAGTTTCGGAGTATGGAAGAAAATAATGTAATTATCTCCATATTCATTTTAGTTTGCGTCATCGGCGATATTTCCTGTCTGTTAGTATTAGTTAAAAATTGGGATGGTAATATTTTCGAGCGAGAAGTTTCAAAATGTTTTGAACAGTAGAGTGTTAAGGTACTTTAGCGAAGCTTTAAAACGAAAAAAAACCGAAAAAAGAGAAAAAAAAAGAAAAAAAGAGAACCGATAATAAACGAATAAAGGTGAGGATTTGTTGAAAAATATTTTTGCACGCTAGAGACACCTCTCGTTCACGTACATCGAAGCAATAGGCGCGTTCCGCTTTCGGAATGTTAATATACGAGCTCGAGACGCGCTCTCGGTTCAATTTAATCATTTCGTAGCTGACATTGCGATAAGAGAAAAAAACCGTGCCTAAACCCTGAAAATACGTTACGACAGCTGTCAGAATCTTAATAGGTTTTTCAAGTAGGTATTTAAATAATTACAGAGAATTTTTACTAATTAAAAACGTTACCTACACCAGAAAGGTTTTTACTAAAAATTCCCTCTATTTGAGAATCTAAATAAAATTCTGTTTCAAGTATATACGTTACTCTTTATGGGCATTTTTAGGGTTCCGTACCTTAAAAGGAAAAACCGGAACCCTTACAGGATCACGTTGTCGTCCGTCCGTCCGTCCGTCTGTCAAGACCCTTTTTCTCAGGAACGCGTTTAGGTATTAAATTGAAATTCATATTAAATACTCAGGTCTATAATACCTTTACAAATATGTACCTACAGGTTTGTACGGAACCCTCAGTGCGCGAGTCCGACTCGCACTTGGCCGGTTTTTTTTTACTTGGAAAAGGATATGTGGGTCTCAGTTTTAGTAACACAGCCTCGGATTGAAAAATTAGCAATGTCGCGGTGTTTCTGTCAGAGTTGACGAATATCCTCTCTAATAACAGTTCCGGTTGGTTCAATTCTATATGATTATGTGCGACGCATTGAAATTTATAGTTCTTTATATCAAGTCCTGGTAGAGTACAATAGAATCATAAATAGTGCAATTTACAAGTGAATAAGTTAGGGTATAACGGTCCGTGGACGAGCAAAATAACTAAAATGCAAGAACATTATATAATAGGTCTACCTATGAAATTGCCGTTCTGCTGTACTAGCCATTTCAAATCAAAATATTTTTTTGGGTGATAATTCTAATTGCAAATTAATTTTTTTTTATATATAGAATTTGTTTTCTAAAAACGTCATTTGTTTAATAGTTAGTGTTTTGTTTTCAAGGCATTCGAACGTTTTTCGTCATCACGGATAATTTAAAAATTCGAATAATTATGGAGTATGAGTTCCGTCGTGCAACAAAGCGGCACAAGCGGCACGCAACATCAACGACGTTTACGGAGCGAACACTACAAACGAACGCACCGTGTACTGTGAAGAACTGAACACAATGATGGAGAAGCTCGCACGCCTCCAAACAGCTTTAGTCAATCGTTCGGCTCCACTGCTCCTGCACGACAAGGCGCGACCTCATACTGCACAGCGGACGGTCTCCAAGCTACAAGAGCTGGGGTTGGAAGTTCTCCGTCATCCGCTGCACTCAGCAAACCTTGCGTCTTCAGACTTCTACTTTTTCCAGAATTTGGATAACTTCTTGGCGGGGAAAAATTCAATACCCGAGAGGCAGTACAAAATGCCTTTAAAGAATTTAGTGCCTCTCGTCCAGCTGATTTTTTCAAGGGCATCAATAAGTTACCGATGCGTTGGCAAAGATGCATTGATTGCACGTGTGATTACTTTGATTAATAGAAATAAAAAATATAGAAAAAATACGCTTCATAGGTATTACATAATATGTACATGTATTACAACTCAAGTTTTAATAGCGGCTTCACTACCCTGATATACACATGGGTTTTATAAAGTAGCAATAATAACGGTATGCAGCAGTTGGCGTCGGCGCGCTCAAGGACGTGTTCCTACGGCCGCCTCCGGGTCTCCGCGCTGCCACTCTCGTCGGAGCCGGCACTCAGTTTCTGGTGGGTAACAGTACTTAGACGATTTGCGCAAATGGTTGGCTTATAAAGATGTCACCGGCGATACGAGCTCGGCTTGTTTGCCAACTAATGAAATGGAAATTGCCCTCGCAGTATTAACTTCGCAATATATTGTGTTTACTTCTCCCTCATTATTATTGCCTGCCTGTATTTGTCTCCGAATGCCACCACGGCCACGCTCGGCTCGCGTCGGCGACGGCTGTCTTCGGAGACGCTTTGAAGCAGAGCGCTGAGGCCTTTTAAAATTCGTGTCAGTGTTGAATTTCATTAATTTACGTCAATTAAATATTACATCTGGATCTTGCGTGCAGATTAAAGATTTTAGGTTAATGATAGGTAGATTAAAGGAAGTTTTAAAAGAAGATAAAAAATATTTGTTGAGTTTGCGCCATACAGTGATATTAATAATTTTTACTACCAATAGATTTTCCTTAGCAAGGTATGGTTTTTAATCGTTATGACTTTCAAAGGTGACCCCTTTCAGAAGAAGGGATGCTGTAAATACTTAATGAAATATAGAAAACGGCGTGTTTTACAAAATAATTAATCAAATGCGGCTTAACATATAAGTGTTATAATAGTGTGCCAGGCCGGGCCGCTTCGGGCGGCTCTTCGCCATAACTGTCTCATTAACATTTATTTCGGTAAAATAATATATCGTCGTCTGTAACTAGCAAACTGACTCGAAGGAGTTAAATTTGTTACACAAAATAATTATAAACATTACTTACATTGTATTAAACACAAACGTTATTGTTTTGCTGTTTGTTTGTAGTTATTACTCGATTTGTATTCGTCGGGTGAGGCAGCATTTAGGGATGTACTTAATTAGTGTGACTTGTTTTCGCACTTTCTATATAATACTACTAGTAAGTATTATTAAACTATGAGCGAGTATCACCGTACGGCAGCGTCGTGCGCGAAGCTGCAGCGCGTAGCGGCCGGCGGCTCTCGTGCACTTCTTATCTAACTGTTACGCGAGGAGCGGCCACCGGGCACCGGGGCGGCCGTATCTCTCTCCGTTATACGTTATACCCAACGAACCTTCACTGCCTGTGTATCGATTTAAACGTCAGTTACGATACAGTATTAAAAATTACATCGCATTTAAATGACGCGGGAGCCATTTTAGGCAGGTAACTCGCGATACAATGAAACATAATAACGCTGATTTCTTTAAAACATAAAGAAGTCATATGAAAGCTTCGCAAAACTCAAATACATAAACGTTTATTAGCAGTATTCTTCGACGAATATGAAGTATACGGCGCACGCGCGTGTGCTCGTACGGACACGGCGGCAGATTCCGTTCTGTCATCCGCCCGTTTAACGTTCGCGAGACTGCGGCCCGGCGGATCTGAGCTTTACATTTTATAAAGAAGTACACGCAAGAAACGACGCGGATTACATCCGACATCGAGAGCAATAAAGCAAATAACGCGACTCGACGGCCGGGGATATGATTCATTATAATGTAATAACCCCCTTCAGGACTCGCTTCACAGTCGACGGGCGGTCGGCCGCGAGTCACGATCGAAACATCACAAGAGTTAAGCTTTCTAGCAGTGTTTTTCCTTCGACCGCCTAATACTAACTATCAGTCCCATTAATACCTCCAGCAAGCCTGCGCTCGCGCTGTAGGCGCATCACCGAAGGTAGACTGCGGCGGGCACGAGTGCCGGCGCTTTCTTGTTGCCTCCCTCAGCACAAAATAATATTCAGAAATCGATCTGAAAGCTCGATTCTTGCAACCTTAAATAATCAATCAATACATTATTTGTAAAAATACGTTTGATTATTCAGAAAGTATGAATTACGCAGGGGATAGTCCTTATTAGTTAGTACTTATCTCTTAAATCGGGTTTACAGAATGCTGCTTGTTTTTTGAAGTTGAAACTTTTTTAGCCTAATGTTTTGCGAAACTCGGTGAAACGACACGAACAAGAGATAAACACAAGCTTCTATAAGATTTAGCGAGAGGATGAGCTAATTAATTATTATGGATAAAACCGACAAGTATTTCAAGGCAGTTAAGACATTTTAAGACCTTTGTTTGTAGAATGGGCGTATAGTGAAGTCTCTACTTATACAAGTTTATTAGCAACGTCAACAAATATCGATGCGGCCGGTGCAACTGAAACATCGTATATCGCCGCCCGCTCCGCCAGCGCGTGCGGCAGTTTGGTAATGTAATAACCTGTTTTTGCACGAGTAGGGGCTCTCGAGGGGTCTCGAGGGGCTCGTGGAACAAAAAGCCAAATAAGCTCCCATTATGTGCGTAACGAGGTCGGTCTGTTTAAACAAAGATTACGTACGAGATGAGCGAATACACATGCCGAGATGAACATCTCTATCCTGGACGCGCGCCGCTCGGCGGGACACGACGACGCCGTTTATGCGGGCTATACACATGTCATCGCGACTATTGTCCATAGTGGTCGGCAGACACTGACTTCTAATATTCCTTTGTTTTTGCTTAAGTTTCCTCATTTTCATACTCGTTTTTACGACGTAGTTATCCGATTTTAATATTACCATGTAAGTACAAGTAATACTCTTATAAAAAAGGGCAAACCGTTACGACGCTCATGCGGCTGCTTAATACGAGGTTCGTGTACTTATCCACACTTGCGTCGGTGTCACCGATGAAAGGTCGTGTAGGTACTACATATGTACGGTTGCGTAGCGCTGGACCAATGTATGGAACCGCATCGCGCCCAGCACGGCTGCTCCCGCTGTAATCTGAAGCACCTGCAGTGTAGCCAGAGTGCTAGTGCACATCCGCGACATGTCTTTGGAATACTATGAATTTGGGATTAAGTACCTATTGAATTTTTTTTTAATAAATGTAAATACGTTCCGGTACGTTAGTTCGGAATGCCGCGGCTATCAAATTAAGTGGACCTTACTGTTTTTTACAGCATGCAACCCCTTATTTCGAATCCAATTATATTGTTTGATAAATTTTGTATTCAAGTCGTCTGTTTCATAATTTCCAAAAAATATACATACAGCCGTGCGCAGTATAGTAGCACTGGATGATTTGGAAAAAAATATATACACGAATTGAGTAACTCGTCCTTTTTGAAGTCGGTAAAAAAATAAGTGACAAGTACAGCATTATGTGTTTTTGTTAGTATGTACATGACAACCGCGGTAGGGGCGGCGGGGGCGGCGGGCGCGGCGGCGGGGGCGGGGGCACCGTCCCGCTCGTGCCAGCTGCGGACCGCTCTAATCATTTGATTTATTAAGCGCAGTTTATCGACTAATCCTTTTCGGCAAATTGCGGTGAACGTTTTAGAATTAATCTATAAACAGAATCTCTGATCCGCCCATAAAAAAATTAATTAAGGAAAAAATTGGCTCGGCAAAAGGGCCTCGAGCGCTAGTACTTCCTAGAATGAATTTGTTTTCCAGCACTTCTGTAAATAATTGAAATTGTAAAAATATTTCCATATATTCATCTAACTTTACCAGTACAGGTATTCGTTCTCTGATCGGTGGGCAAGAGGCACTAACAGCGAGTACGCGGGGTGCGGGGTGCGGGGCGCGGGGCGCGGGGCGCGGGGCGCGGGGCGCGGGGCGACGTGCGCGGGGCGCGAGGCGCGAGGCGATGCTGCTTCGAGCCCTTGATTTAATGAACGTCGACAACGACTAATCCTCTCCACGTAGCGCCAATGGAAGGTTAGTATATTTGGTAGATGGAATAATGACTGAAGTGGCAGCAGCGCTCGGTTGTACGATATGTGCGAGCCACTCGAGAGCGGGCAACGTACGCGGTTCACATTTCTCATGTGAAGAGGTTCTAAAGTTTTACATTGTACGTGCCTGCAATTAAATCTATCATTAAGTCGCAATATTTCTATGTTATGACAGTAGCGAACGAGCTGGCAGCGGTCACGAGTGGCCACTGCCGCCCATGTACATCTGCAACCGACCTCCAATAGGGCTCTAGGGATGGGCTGTTAGTGTGAATTCAGTTAATAGGCGTTAGTAAGAATTAGTCGGCAAGTATTCGCTAATAACGGGACTGCAGGAATGGGACTGTTAGTATTAGTCCAGTTAATGTTCGTTAAGTGCAGTTAGTATTCGTTAGTATCCGCCCTATCAGAGGTCCGTCGCAGATGCGTCACTGCTCTCGAGGACCGAGACGGTCGCCTCCGGTAAACGAGTGGACCGGCAACCACACCCTTCGAACCGAAACACAAATTGTAAAAACAATTGCTTCACGGCAGAAATAGTTGTGGCGGTGGTACTTCCCCGGGCGAACCGTATACAGGTTCTACCACCTCCAAATTTTCGAATTTTCAAGAGTTTCGAAAATTGCGGAAATTTGCGGCATAAACGGCTGTATCTTGTGATTGCGTTGGCTTAGAAGTTTGATTTTTTCACAGCTCCAAGGGACAGTAGACTTGAGTATTTGATATAGTTTTCAGCTTAATACCTCCACGCGTTCCTGAGAAAAATGCTCTTGACAGACGGACGGACAACAAAGTGATTCTATAAGGGTTCTGTTTTTTCCTTTCAAGGTACGGAACCCTAAAAATAACAAATCTCTGTGTATAATTACTTCACCAACTAATATAGAAGTGCAAGAGCAACTTACTAAACGTGGTAGCTCTTTGGCTTTAGGCTCCATAATTAAAGTTGTCGAGTTCTTTAATAAACGGAGGTGCTACGTCGTTCGATGTTCAGAAATGTTACATTCTAATACTCACGTCGTATAACGCTGATGTCTTTTCATATAGATAGATGTATTCACTGTGAAACAAAATATTTAACGTGATTATTTTATCAGTCCTTACATTGCGAAAATGTAGGCCTCACGTTTCATATTAAGCTAAAGTAATTCTGTTAACGGATTTAAATCCCATGAGGATGCTGCAGTACTGAAGATGCTCGGTTTCAGGGCAAAAACGTGGTGGTACATATGTTAGTGGATATTTTTTGCGTGTGCATACATCGTAAAGGGAGGGTGGGCGGTGTTTACTGTATGAGGATATACTGCAAGTTAACTTTGGTCTAAATTGATATTTGATGTAAATGCACCAAAGATGTTATATTAATATGTAACGTAGATGTATGAATGTAAATTGAAAAAAAGCAAAATACACGAGTACAATAATTTTGTGATAACCATCTCTGCGAAAGTGTTCGAATGTCGGTTTAATTTTCCAATCAATCATTTCAATCTGAAATCCGTTAAACGGGGAACGTAAAAATTGACCGTTGATATATGTTTGAAATTGATCAATTGTACTACTCTTTCGCGTTCGCTTCGCGGGGCGTAAATTAAAATTCAGTTATTAAAAAACAACCTAAAAATTGTATGTAGATTTTTTTATGTTATGAGAGTAGTGAATTACATAGTTGGCAGTAGTCACGAGTGGTCGTTGCCGCCCATGGACATTTGTAACGGACCTCTAATGGGGCTGTAGGGATGGGACTGTTAGTGTGAATACAGTTAATAGGTGTTAATAACAATTAGTTGGCGAGTATTCGTTAGTAATAGGACTGCAGGAATGGGACTGTTAGTAATATTAGTTCAGTTAGTGATTGTTAGTGTAAGTGCAGTTACGAGTAGTATTTTTAGTATCTGCCTTATCAGAGGTCCGTCACAGATGCGTCGCTGCTCTTGAGGACTGAGATGGTCGTCTCTGGTATACGCGTGAACCGGCTTCCACACCCTTCAAACCGAAATACAATTTGTTATAGCAATTGTTTCACGGTAGTGATAGGTATGGCGGTGGTACTTTCCCGGGCGAACCGTATACAGGTTCTACCACCTCCAACGTAGATGTATCACGATTTGTGTCAGACAAAGGGACGCTGTTAACCCTAACCTGTTATATAGTTAACGCTAAAGTATCTTAAACCTCACTATAATATATTAATTATGTATATATGCAGCTGCTTAAAATCATCATCCCCAAATAAGAAATTAATTTCACCTTAATATTTCAAAGTATATTAAGTTTTAATTATTTGAAGTAGGTACAGGATTACATAATTACACTATTACATGAAATTCCAAAAGCTGACATTTCAGTTTTGCCTTTCTGATTACGTAAATGTTGAGCTTATCTAATCAGTTAACATGCCATTGCGGGAAAAACTTATTGACTTTAGTAATTTACACAATTAGCGTTCAAGGCGAAAAACCAAAATAAATAAAGCTAGTAACAGTTTGCATATCATTGCCGCTACAACCATTTCAGCCGCAAAATAATAGTATCTGTATTTTTGCGTTCTGAATAAGGTATAGATTATCACATATTAAGACACGAGGCGTTTCAACTAGTCCTGAGCAACAATACGAGTACAGATGTGAGCTATGCTTAAGGATTACGCTGACCAATAAACATAAAGTGGTTAGTTCTAAGACATCAAAAGCTTTTCATGATTCTTCTCTTTCTTATACTGTCGCTAACTACTCGATATCAAAGCACTTAAATTGAAACTTGGCATTCTCTCGACAAATAAGTAAGTAATAAAAACTTCTTTTGAGAGTCGGCGAGAGGTAAGTAAATGAATGGTGTTAAGTTCGACTTTGATATCAATTTCAATAGCTGTGAAATCTTGTTGTTTCAATGTTACTACACTTTAATATGAAAATGATTTCTGATGTATATACCTTATATTAGATTTAAAAACATTTTTGGAATTCATTATAGGTTTATACATTCAACTATGATCATGATGATTTTATAAATATATGGCTTATGAAGACATGCTTGCGATATATTAATTAATAATAACACTAAATACATGATACAACTTACATGCGGTCGCCTAGAGTCTTTATCAACTTAATTTGACGTATATAAAGTAATAAGTGTCATTTAATCTGTTCAAATGTATCACTTTAATAATTTCAATAAAATCGTATTGATCCTTGAATGACGTTATTGAACGCAATATACCTCCAGGCATAAGCCACCTTCCTTTTGATTCTAGTGAATTAAATGTGATAGTACCACCGAAACCTATTTGCAGAATTCATTTGTAGAAAAACTTTTTGTGAGCACCTCACTTAGGAAATATTAAAAAGAATATACACAGGTGGATGTTAGAACAAATAACGTTCCTCAAAGGAATATTTCTATTATACTTTTTGTCCATTTTAAGCTATTTTAATTAAGAAAGTTTTCCCATTCAAAGGCACAGGGATTCGTACTGGTAATGGAAGTGTCTTTGTGGAGCAAATTGAATCATACGGCTAAAAGGCACGACACATTCGTTAAGTATACCTAGCCTTGGAGCAGGGCTTCGGGCTCTTTGTGACCGTTATTTAATTTTCATAATTATCAAGAAAACATGGCAACATTTTTATTTTTAGTTAACGTGAGACAAAGAAAGTTACAACCGTTTAGATTTATTGTTATCCAAAATAAAAAATCACTCAGATATAGCATAGTGATTTGGTTTTAAGTATCTCATTCCTGGGGCCTCGGTTTCAATCCTCATAAGCATCCCTAACTTTTCAAAGTTACTTGCATTTTATACATGAAAAATTAAATATTATTTTTTATAACATGAAGGAAAGCATCCATATTTCAATTTGTTATTGTTTGACAATTTGGAGTGCCTTTTTAATGTTTACACTTACTTATATTGCTTCTGTTCGGGCAGCTAGCCACGTGTACAATATATTATTCTGAAGTATATAAAGAGCCTCGTTTATCTAGTGGCTTAGAATTTACATCGCGAACTCTTCAAAAGGGTGTTTTGTTTGGTTTTATTCAAAGTGCTTTCCTAAACCACCGTAGATAAACGATACCTTGCAATACTTTTAGCAATATATAAATTTTAAAACATCGTTCGATCTTTACGGTGCACAAAAGTTGCTTTTTATTTACATTAAACGCGAAAATAATATTAAAATATCAGTTTTATCTTTATATAATAGTAATCACATTCGTAATACTAATTGATCAATTATTATCTAACTGTTCAATATGAAAGAGACTGATTAAACTTCAAACCTATAATCTTGTATATACTGCATACTTAGGAAGAAATTTCTAAAGAATGTAGAAAGTTGAGCATTAAAAGAAAAATTGCCTAAATATTTTTGCTTCATTATGACAGGTGACGAAAATTTTCATTGCTACAATTCAAAGGTCACGCGTTTTTTGCAATTGAAAAAAAAATAGTGCTTATATCTTTCACTTTGTATATGAAGTTGAATGCGTAAATAACAATATGTACTTCTCAAGATAGAAGCAACTTTTCCATTGATTTCTTTACATGCCATTTTAGTATGCTGCTAATCAATGAAATCGATGATTCCTGGATAGGTTTGTCGCTACGCCGCTAGGTAGGGGGGAAATCCAGGGTAAATTTTCAGTACTTTGGATTCGCAACATGAATTGTTACATATATCACGCAAAATGCAATCATGTAAATATAGTTATAACTAAAATATGAGTATCGCGAAACGTTTCATTGCAAACGAATTATAAAGAGCAGAAAATGTCAAAGTTCTATCTTTATTTTATTTATTTTTCTGCCTACTTCAAAATCAAATTACATTAATGGAGTTGAGTACTAATCCATTAAATATTCAGAATTACCTACGTACGGTGAAGCTGATAACTTTTGCAGTGCCAAGTTTATTTTTTGAACGTAACTTAAAATACCTACATCTATGTAGAATCTAATCTGTTAAGTGTAAACATCAGGAGAGATTTTTAGAAGATTGCCTTTCCTAAATACGAGCTACTTTTTATAAAAAACACAGTAGCTCTCAGCATAAGGGTTGATTCACATTATTACGTAGTATTAAAACGGTAGGTACCACATAAGCAAAATGACAGTCACATTTTTCCTATAACGCCCAGATATTATCATCATGTTAGCAAAATTTTACAAATATTTGTATTTATAATTTCATATATTACAATGTATTGTATTTATAAAAATGTTATCATAAAAAGAAATAAGTTAATAGAGCGTTTTATATTCTTTGGCATATTGCTTACTATTTGTTCGTTGATGCGTACCGTTCATTTTGACAAAAGTGCTTTAGAGAAACAGTTCTAAATCATCTCAGTAATATACAGTATAAAATTTATACTGTTGTTCCGTTGAGTACATTTAATGTACACTTCTTCAAATATTCAGGGCACGAGAACAGTAGATTTATTCCAATCTAGGGCAGAGCCGCGGGCGTAAGACACACAATTGATTTCTCCTATAAGCATTGTCAGAGCGTCAGCAGACTACATGAGACGGAATGTGGTGGGAATCAAGTGTAGTGCGCGAATACCTTTATTTGTTACACATGGCTACTGAAATGAAGTGAGGTCGAAATGTGACTGAACGATAGTGAAAATTGAATAAAGGCGGAGATTACATACTATTTAACAAAATTACCAATTTAACAAATTACAATAATTATTTTAATTTACAAAGAGTTTTATGACTGCCCCACTTTACACGGCGATTGAGAACAGAGAAATTAGGGTATATTTTCTATAAGAGAGTCATGAAAAACGTTCATCTAATGTCTATAGCCGCTATTAAAACATATATTCTGCGGTCATTACGATGAATGGCGAAACGAACAAAGAGGTCTTTTGATAAAAATTACCGATTTCTCATTAGGACGTCCAATTCGTGCAATTATCAACCGATAATAACGCTTTTAGGGTGTGACATCTGAAATAATTTCCATATCTTCGGGGATGGCGGCGACCGTACTAATGGCGGCCTTATTAAATTGGGGCCAGTAATTACATCAAGTACTATTAATTTCACGTGCCACGCGGTCTCAGGTCCTCAATAATGTTGGTATGCGACTAGCTATTGAGATACGTTGAGATACGCGTATTCAACATATCCTCATACATGACTGTGGCCACTTCACGTGACACTGAGAAATACCCGTACAATTAGCTGAATTCTACATTTTATACTAGTAGGTACTATACAGAGTTGTATTATATTTATATAAAAAAATATAAAGATGTTAATAAACATTTTTTCATTTCTATTAATAATTCTTTACTACATACAAAGCTTCATTGGTACACGGAGTGACGGAAAGAGAACGTACGCTATTGTAAATTTACGTAATAACGTATAAAGAAATAAAAAAAATTGATTTTTCTTGTCTCATAGTTGACATATATTTTTTAACTAGCTTTGCTTGCGGCTTCGCCTGCGCAGAAATCAGTGTGTCACAAAGTTTTCCCGCGTATTAAAATTGTTACTGTGGCTCAATCTTAAGAGATAAAAATGTACTATCACGGATTTTTTAATAGGTTTTTTAAAGGCCAATGTTTTTGTTGAACATTGTTTTTATGTATCTCATAAGGTTGAGTCAATTCCTTTGTGACCTTTTCGTAAAATAATGAAATTCCTGGAAAAACTAAGAAAGATGGCAGAAAGTAGTTGCCTATGTTTATTCCAAGTCCCTTAACTATCACTGTATGAAATTTCATCACAATCAATTCAGCGGTTTGACCGTGACTGCGTCACAGGCAGACAGACAGAGTTACTTTCGCATTTATAATATGAGTATGGATTGTACACGTCTAATCGTCTGTTCTGAAGTACGCCTTTTACACCGAATGAACGAAATGAAAGGTATGAGGACAACGAACGGAATAGTTGTTTACTTTATTCTCCATGGAGATTCAATAGGCAAAAATATAAAAGTTTTCTGTTGTACACAGTTACAAAAGTTAATGCTCCGAGTTAAAAACAAGTGCTTAAAGTAAATTCGCGAAAAAAATTTATGGATTACACAAACTACATTTCAGCATATAAATAGATAAAGTTTTCGAAAGACTACATCCGAACGCGTTTGGCAAATGAACGCAAGCAACGCGCCAGAAAGGACATCAAACCCCAAACTTTTAACGCCATTACCGGCGCCCGCGTCCTATAACGCAATATTGAGCGTTCGGAATTGTCCAAATTGTAAGTGCTCTTCATTTCACCTAAAAACCCATTATTGAGCAAAACCGAAATTGCTAAACTTTCCTCCATCAAAGCTCCAAACTTCAATTTAATGTCCTAAGAGATTGAGTATTTCATTTTATTTATTGCCTTTATTATTAAATCGGCGAGTTAAGAGAGTTACGCGTTAAAGTTACTGATACGCATTAGTGAAAAATGAATTTTCAGACTCGGGCCTAACTTTTAGAAAAGGTGACGCATTGACACATTCGTTGAAATTCTTAGTAGCCGTTCGATTACAAGAGTTGTGAAAATTATGTGTGAAAATTATCAAGATTTTCAATTTTTACCTTATTCTCTTTTATATAAACCTTTAACGGTGAATTATCTGGTTCTCGTATTATTTTGTAGGTATTGAATAATTTCACTTGTTAAGCGCATTTTAGATATATTTAACTAATCCGCAGAGATCGCTGTCACGATCGAAATAAGATGTTAATTAGACACTGATTAGTACGAGTAGCTATCGTAGACAATTGGATCTATCTTACGTCTTGTAGACTTTATTGTTCCAGATTGGCGTTTAGCTAGTTTTCATACAACTGAACAAAAAATTACGTCTATCCTGAGTCTAGTCGTTCAATAAAAAATATGTCTTTTCCACTATGACATAATTTAAAATTTTCGAATTAAGTCAACTTTACAAAAATATTTACTAGATAATGAGTTGCTTATTATATAACATCGATTATGGAAGTAAATTTAAAAGAGTCCATTAGAATGAACGGAGGTGGATCCGAAACAAATAAATTAAAAGTTTGATTAAAAGACTTACGAAATTCATCAGAGAGGAATTACCTTGAAAATTTGCAATGTAAATTTTATTTAACGCACCTCGCCTGTCTAATTATGAAGATCAGCATTCGGTTAGGAGTTAGTAAAAAATATTTTTTAATTTCATTTCTTTCTCTCAAAACAGTTGCTGTGATAAAGGGTTTTATTAGTACACTTTTGGTTCATCATAACAAAAGTTAATGAAACGTACGTAACATATAACGATGTTTTATAATAACCAGATACGTAAATCGGTGAGAAAGGTATCTATATTTCAAATTTATGTAATCTTTCTAAAATTGTTATACTTTTATTATTACTTATATTACTTTTTTCAGTCACGTCAAGTGCAGTAACGCTATTGTTATCTTTTGATGTTTATCCAAGTCTGTATTTTTTTTACTTTTAATTTAAGTCCGCATGATACATCTATTGCTGAATTGAACGCAATATATTTATTTAATATGAAACAAAAATGTTAACGTATAAAAAATTGTAACTTATTTTGAGTTTGATAACTTTCAAAACTTGATTTTTGATATCTAAATACATCCGTTTTCGCATATAAAATATACACCTGGGATTTTTGTTTATAATTATCAAATTAATGCATATATTATGAAGAGTAGGTACCTACTTCGACACATGCTTGCTTAAATTTGAATCGCTAAAAAGCTTAAATTATTTTATTTATTTCGCTAGTAATTCTTAAGTGAAGCCAGCTCAGGTAATTTTTTTGACAAACATTAAATAAATCAGCTAAATGGAGGCGCAAATTTATTTTCATTTTACATTTTTCAAGTTTTTGTAATTCACTTCTTTTCGTTTTTCCTATTTGACATTGATGAGGTTTTAATTGGTTCGTTCTAACAGAAAAATTACAGTAGGTACTGTCAGGAAAGCAGAAGTGAAACGATTAAAAAAGGAGCAATTTAGTATTAAAATTATTTAACAAACCAAAAATAATGACTTTAATTTTCCCATTTACATACATACATACATGGGTATGTATGTAAATGGGAAAATATTTACTATACTTACTACTTGCTGCACTTACTGTTTTACAACCTAATAATTAAAAGACAAATCGCTTATTTAGTGCCCACCTACAGAAGTCGTAGTACAACTACAGGGAAATAAATTCTGGGCGTCCACCTTCATAATAAACTACTTCGCAGTACTAGAGCAACAGATGGCGACAATGTGCTAAGTTGGGATATAAATCAAACCCTTTTAATGTTCGTTTTCTATCGGTAACGCTCGGGTCAAGTATAAAGGCGTTATGTATAGTCGTCTCACTGAGAGATAAGAGCTAATGAGTAGATAACTGTTCGTACGAAATGTACAGAACAAAGCGACGACCAAATTGACTGAAACATAATATGAATGTATGTATTTCTAACTTAGATTCAGAGTATCAAACGATTGAAGAAGACAAAGTATTTACTAGGAGCCACTTGTTTTAGTATCAACTAGTTATAGTATTAGTTGCATATCTACAGAGATAAATTATATTAATAATTATACGAGTACTCATAGTTAACAGCTTGCCGCTTGCTCGTTAGCAGTTATACAAAAGCGTAAAAATCGGTCTCCATTGACAACGTTCGGGTCAAGCAATGTGATTTACCGACCCCATAAAGACAGAGCTGGCTATATTACTCTTGTCAGCACCCTTCAACTGGCCAATGGGTGGCTTGTAATGAAATGTAACTCGTGTTACACGCAAACTTTGAGATGGAGTGAAAACCGATATTTCAAAAGTTGGAGGTTCAGTGCGCTCATTGGGAATTAGTTTTGGGTGTTACGACTTTGTTACGCCTATAGATAGAAAATTATAGTATAAATACAAAATCTTAACTTAGTCTCGTATATTTTAAATATACCTACATAATTTATATGTTATGTCGATATACCTATAAGAAAGGTAAAAGTTCTTTATAAAATACAGATTATACTTTCTCTGTATTAATTTTTTTCTAACGTACATTAAGTAATACGTATGTGAGTCGAAGCAAAACACCTTTTGGTATTGTGTGTCATGTTAAATGTTACATTGACATGAGCTTTTCTATATTTCACAGTAAGTACTTATTATGTGGTGGAGGTCTTCAGAGCGGTTTCTAAAATCCAGCGACGTTTCTTTGGTCTTTAAAAGTATAAAATATGTATCTCATAAAATTCTCAAACTTTATCTATAAAGATTAATTCGCATTCTGTTTATAACCAAAATCATTTGTAGCCCTGGAATGTTTTATATCATCGCGGAATATCATAAAACAATAAAGTTTTATAAACAAATGTCCCCTTTTGTTTCCCCTGACTTTCCAACAAAAAGAGGCAGCCAATAAGAGTTTGGGAAGTTTTCTTTAAGGGTAAAGGTAATTCTCTGAGGGTCTGTTCAGTTAGTTTACTTAATGTCGGCGGGTTTGTTTAGGCGCGCCCGGCCAACACTAGATAATAACGGAATATAAATATTTCTATAACAAATCAAATTTCTCGCATAATCAGTGTTTACTGTTATATTATCGCACATATCAAACTGGTAACACAACAATAGTTTATTGCTTGCTATGTGCTTTTCTTGGTACCGAAGCAGTTTCACAACCGTAATAGATTTCTTCAGCCGGTAAGCTATTGTTTGTACCTATTAACGCTTTCAATTTTATCTTAACGCTTTTACTGACCGATAATGAACGAGATGAGCAGTTATTGATTGAGCGTTTCAAAACCGGTTTCATTCGCACTGAAACTAAGTTAAAGTTGTAAGACGGTTTATGTAAGTAGGGTTGTATCCGCTTTGTATAGTCACTAAGAAACTGCTTCCTCACTTTTAGATTGGTTCTATTGTTAAAAGAAATACAAACAATAAGTGTATGTTAAATAACTACCTTTAAGGTACATAAATTACGTACATTTTTTTTAAATGGACACATAATAACTAGGTTATATCAAAAGTTTTTTTTTTAAGTTTATACGTTAACTAAATTGAACAGCTAACGTAATTTATGTACTACAGTTTAATGGAACGGATTCTTAGTGACTTATTGTTGGGAAACTAAATATACTTTTCCGATAATAAAATTTTGACAGCCCTATTCTTATAATAAAGCGCAGGCAAAGTTCTATTGCGACAGTGCCGGCATTGTTTTCATATTGGCTTTGAAACTTGAAAATGCAGTGTAACATATACATACTGTTTTGAAATTCCAAGTCGAGACGAATAACGTCTCTTTGGTGTGAACGGAACCAGAATATGAGTATGAAGATGTATTCTGTCGAGATTCAAATTCTATGTTGAGTTTTCATTTTTCGTTTAACATAGTAGGTTTATTCGACTTGTATGTATTACATCCATTATATATACTAATAATATAAAGCTGAAGAGTTTGTTTGATTGTTTGGTTGTTTGATTGTTTGAACGCGTTAATCTCAGGAA